>JAGSMR010000038.1:1162500-1212500 GCA_029286605.1 Sericinus montela
CAGTGTGCTGTTTTTTTTATATTATAAAAAAACAGCATATTTATATGTTTATGTTGTATTAATATCAATCATCATCATCAATATGATTTCTTTTTCTTTTTTTACACGTACCAGCTGTGCGGCGTTCGTGACGCCAACGAAAAGGTTTCTTTTCTGCGCTGAGTGAAACCATATTTACACAGCACATGGTGAGAACCCCTTTTCAGTATAATGCGAACTGTTTATTTTATTTTTTAAACTTAACAGGTACTTATTAATATATATGAACTGCTTGTGCTGAATAAATGTTTTTTCTGTTCTATTCTATTTTGAGTTAGTATCGCGATCGCGAGAATTTAAAGATCCCTCGGGGTTTTTAATATTATACCACAAAAGCACTCAGAATTCCGTAGAAGATATAATAAAACTAATATAATAAAGTAATCTATAATAATAATAAATAAATAAAAATGTCTTCACGCAATTCCCAATACAGGGGTAGACAGAGGTCAAGTCTAGACAATTAAGTCCCTTTGACCCACCTTCCACGCTTAAGAAGTCTATAAAGACCTCGTAAATATGAATAATTTTTCATGAAATGGGCATGTTATATCGATGCTTCCGAGGTTAGGTAAAAAATATAGCCTGATGAATGAAAATAGTTTAAGCATGATGATAGAATAGGTACGAGTCAGGCGTTACCAGGTTCAGAATGTGTGCATACCCATATACATACTTATCACCGCGTCATTTATCAATTATCTCAAAATTTCATAAATTATCTTGTAGAAGGGCCTATTAAAGTCCACTGCACGATATCGGCCTCTCCCATAGGGAGGATTTGTCATAATCGCCACGCTTGGCAAGCGGATTGGCGATCGGAGTACCAGACCACTCGTAACTCTGACGCTGCTGCTGCTGCTCTTATTATTTTGGTCTGATATTTTTAGAGATAGTTATTCTGCAATCTATCGGTTGCCATAATGATATTCAAGGCTGTTTCCCTTAGTCGCCTCTTACGATAAACTCGGGAAGAAAGGGAGTGTAAATATTCTTACGCCGTTACCACACGGATCAGGAATGTGTACAGTAAAATGAACTGAACAACAATGTTAAGTAGTCAAATGCTACCTAGCATCTGGTAAAGATTTAAATGTTAATGCCTGTAAAATATTAGATAAATATATCATAAAACAAATAAATAAATATCTTCACGCAATTCCTAATACAGTGGTAAACAGTCAGTCAGACATACAGTCTAATCTAGACAATTAAGTCCCTTTGACCCACCAACCACCGAAGATACTATCGGGACAACGTGACAGGTGGTGAGCACATCGCCGTCTTTATGTCCAAGCCAAAGGTATTCATACATACGTTTTTGAAAAACCCATTGGTACGAGCCCGCCACCTGGGGATCTAACTCAGGTCTATTGACTCGAAATTCCGACCACCCATCCACTCGGCTATCGTGACTTTATGTATACATATAGTATATGTATGTAGTATATATATGTCATAATATATTATGAACCATATATTACCCCTGAATTATATAGTTAGAATATGTTGCGGTTTATTAAAGCGCTGTCACATTTATATGCTATAATTATAACATCTGGGAATCAAAGGAAGGGTCACTATAACAAAAAATACGAGCTTACTAAAAAGGTTTTAAAATACTAAAAAATATAAAAGCATGTCTAACAGCAGCAAGTTTCTCAGCGTAATTAATCTTAGAACTGCACTGTTGACACCAATTAGTGTGTAGCGACACCTAACGGCCGCGCAAATAAACGATGCGAGACGTGTGAACACGCCTTAATTAGCTGCTAGACAAATAAAAAGTGATATGGTTACATAGCTTATTTAATAAAAAAAATAAAAAACTAAATTAAGTATTGTTACAAATCATGTTCATAATGGCGTCAATTTGGATAATAAACAAAAGAATAAAAATAATTTCAAAACGGGGTAGGCGAACGGACTGCATTTCTTTGAATTTTTAAGAGTAAAATGCAATATTTACAATTAATTTAAAAGAAAACTTCCAATCCTATTGATCCATTAGTAAGTCTAAGGATCCATCCTAACGTTAAAAATCAAACACAAGTTTCGAAAAACATCATTGGAATGAATCTTCCTCTTAATATTCGTACATCATATGTTTTAAAAAAATATTTGGGGAGGGGAGAGTCAAAAGTAGGTACTGGCATACGTATGCATAAAATAGTTTAAATTGTATAAATAATTTCACCTAAAACATCTAATTTTTAAAATCCAGAAGCAATAGCGCGGCGTAGGCAAAGTGACTTCAGCCGAGACTGCCGCAAACAGAGCGTGGACTCTTTTAATTAGTAAAAACACATCGGGGACCAAAACAACAATCGAGCTTGAAACGTTGACACTCAGATTACGCATTCCTAAAATAGCTCATTAAAGTATAGATATTCTACTTTATATATTTTCATAAGGAAAATTCGCTACGAATAAAACTGTTCTAACACTTATGAACTTGGGAACATGAACAATTTATAAAACCCACATACTCACACACACACGCACGCACGCAGACGCACAAAAGAGGCAACAAAGGAAAAAGCCTTAAAAGTTCAATAGGTTACCAAACTGGTGACTGGCAGCAGCGCCTATGGAGCAAGGTGTTTGCTACTGCGATCGCCAATCCGCTCGCCAAGCGTAACGATCACGGCAAATGGATGTGCTATATGCTAATCGATAAAGTATATGACTCAGTTTCAGAATTTTCGAATAACACCTGAAAATCTGAAATAACTTTGTTTTTTCATCAAAAAATTTAATAAGTCATGATAGCCGAGTGATTGGGTGGTCGGAATTTCGAGTCAAGAGTCCCGAGTTCAATCCTCAAGTGGCCATACAATGGGTTTTTCTTAAAACCTATGTACAAATTATATCGTTGGATTAGACATAAAGACGGCGACGGGCTCACCACCTGTCACGTTGTCCCGAAAATATCTTAAATGTCTAGACTAGACCTCTGTCTACCCCTGTATTGGGAATTGCGTGAAGATATTTTATATATTTTTTTTAAATGTATGTAAATGTTTAAACACCGGACGACGTGACAGGTGGTGGGCCCGTCGCCGTCTTTATGTCCAAGCCATCGATGTTATTCGTACATCAGTTTTAGAAAAACCCATTGGTACGAGCGTGCCACCTGGGTATCGAACTCGGGTCTCTTGACTCGAAATTCCGACCACTCAACCTTTCGGCTATCGTGACTTAATGTCCCGAAAATATCTTCGGTGAAAGGTGGGTCGAAGGGACTTAATTGTCTAGACTAGACCTCTGTTTACCCCTGTATTGGGAATTGCGTGAAGATTTTATAGGTTTTTATAGATTTTTTTAGATTCTTTTTATTTAACCTGTAAAATATCGTCCCGACAAAGTGTAACCCGGTACGGACCGCACCCTCCGCATGCTACGCCACTGCTTCGTAATAATGATAATAATTCTAATTATTTTAGTATTATTATTTAATATTACTATTTAGTATTTCATTAATCAGGGACGTCCTGAAAAAAGGCCAGGCCTAGAGCACCCTAAACCGAAGAGCATGTATAGAGGAAATAATGAAAGTGGACGAAGCGAAACAAGTATGTAAGGATCGTAGCAAGTGGAAAGAACTGGTGTCTGCCTACCCCTAGAGGAAACAGGCGTGATTTTATGTATGTATTTAGTATTTATTTTAGTAAAACACTTCAGATCTTTCGATGTTGATGAAATAAAAAATATAAAAATATAATTTATAAATATACTTGATATTTTATCATTTTACTGACACATATCTGATAATTTATGACAAAAGTTGTTACCTAGTGGTAATAGCTGAACTTAAATTAGTTGAATATAAAATTATTGATATCTTAATTATCATACTTATGGCGATAATCATATTTTAATTAGATAATTAAATATGCATAAATTAAATAATAACACAAGACTGAAATTAATAAATCAACGAGCATCGGCTTAGAGTTCCTTAAAAAAAACATGATATAATTACAAGTTTTTTATTCCTGATAGGACATGATGCCTTAAACAACCATTATTACGGCAATAACCACCGATATTTTTATTACTCTAGTTCGCATTTACTAAATCAACAAGATGGCATTTTATGTAATAAATAATTAACGTTTGAAATATTATAGATATATACTTAGATAGGGACAACATCACATACATTACTCTGATCCCATAGTAAGTTAAGTCACTTGTCATGTTATGAATCAGACGCAACGAAGGTACCATAATCACTCAGACCCGAGACACTGTAGAAAAAGTGTTTTTCTGCATTAACCGGTACGGGATTCGAACCGTTACTACGGAGCTAGCAGTAAAGTAATAATCAGTGTTCACGTCACTCGTCCCCGGAGGTCTTATTATTTACATAGCAACATGTTTAAGAATATTATATATTGACGACCTCAGTTGACGAGTGGCGTAAACACCGGTTAACAAGCTGTCGCCATCTCGAAGTCCCGGGTTCCATTCCCGGTCGGGTCTATGTAGAAATCCCTTTTCCTACATATTCTCGGGTTTGGCTGTTAGTGGTGCCTTCGTTGTTTCCGATTCCCAGACTACAAGTGCTTTAGCATCTTACATTGGGTTCGGAGCAACATATGCGATGTTGTCCCTATCTATATATGCATTTAATATATGTAATTATAAAGAAAAATGGATTGAATGCAAATCAGCAGAATACAGAGATCCCTGTTCCTACATGTGTTTTAATAATTATCACCAAATACAAAACATACAAAAATAATTTTAATTGAAGTACACTTCTATATACAACAACAATAGTGAGTGAACTAAATAAATTATGGTTTATTATTAACAAATATTACCACTTATCTTTAACAATATTATCAATGAATTTAGTCCAGCGTATATTGAATTCATGTACAACTCTACTCTTGTCCTCAATCGTACTATAGTACAAAGAATTTAATGCTAACTTCTTTAATAATCTTAAATCAGCATGCCTACTAGCAACCCCCAAAAACGTAACATAAAAATCATGAGATAAAGGTTCAGCGTCCCATACACCTGGGTCATCACTGGATATAACAACAGGTAATCCATGCGCTAAAAATGTTGCTAATGGATGATTTCTTAGATCTTCCACAAGTTTGAGAACAGCATTAGAAATAACATTAACTTCTAATGCGATATTATTCTTTTTTACTTCCTCTATTAGCTCTGGATGCTTGACAATGGCAAATGCATGACCAATCCGTTTGGCTCCAAGCACTATTGCGTCAACCAAATTTTCATCAGAACTCGTGCCGTACCAATTAGTTTCACCTGCGTGAAAGAAATAGCTGATTTCATCTGATGCTTCAATCAGTTCTGGCAAAAATTCCTTTGTCGGTTTACCTAAATCCTCTTGTCCTACCAAATCAAAGCCCGCTAGGAAATCTGGTAATTTCTTTTTAATTTCCTTTGCAGTTTTTATATAACCCTTTAAGATTTTACGATCAACTAATCGTGAAGGTGCGTAAATGAGTTTAGCACCGAAAAAGTCTGGATAATCTGCCATAAATTTATCAAGAACTCTTTTATATGATTGCGCTGTTTCTACAGAATCGTATATGTTACCTTGCAAGTCATATAATGAAGGTAAAACACTACGAATTTCCAGATACATTATATTGTCATCTCTCACAGCTTTTAGTGTGTCATAGAAATATTGCTCCCAAACAGGTTTATATGTGAATAAGCCGGCAGTTTTGTAAAAATAATTTTGAAATTTTTCCCAGACAGTATTTATGTCCGTATAGACATTATTAGGGGTTTCAATGACTAATGTAAAATGCTTCTTTAATTCATTATCAAACTTTTCAACACTTACAGATGTATATCTAGCTTCTTTAAGTAACTGCCACTGAGTACCACAAGTAGACTTTGGTTTGCTTTCAGAAAATAAAAATTGAATATTTGTTTCTTCGAAACAAACATACAGGTCGTCCCAATAAGTCAGTTTCAATACATAATCAGCACTTAGCATTCCAGTGTCGTGGGCATGGAGCACTGCACCTTTTGGCATTTGTTGAATAAGTTTAAATAAGTTACATCTTTTTACCACGTTCTTGTATTCAAAGAAATGTTTCGAATAGTTAAAAAATTGTGGATTAGAAAAAGCAAAATCTAATTCTTCCCATTTGAGATCCATAATTATTTCATTAGCTTTTTGTTCACTATCATTTAGCACTATATCACTTCCCAGCATTATATCAAGCTGTTTTTGTATTAAATTATTTCTTTTCTTTAGAGCAATTTCTATTTCATCTTCGGCGATTACTAAGATAAACGTCCCCACCAATGCACAAACAAACAGTATACATTTTGCAGCCATTATTAAAAACGATTATGCACAAAATTCCATTTAAATAACTTTATTCAGACCAAGGGTGGTCAGTTTATAAAAACTTTACAACAATGCTTGATGAATTGAGAGTGAACTACCGACTCCTTTCGTAATAAAATATTTCTAATAATGAATTCACATTTAAGCAAATACGTGCTTTAAGTATTATCAAATTTTCGAATCTACTGTTGATAGGTTGATAAAATGGTTTTCGGAGGATACGTCTTACATTATTATCAACCTTTATCAGTTTAAATCGAAACTGATTGAATGTTCTAAGTGGTTGAATATTAAACAATTGATTATAACAAAGGCACATAGTATAAATAACGTGTCTTGTTAACGAATAACTAGTGAAATTCTGCGGCTATTCGTGTCAGAAATTCAATAGGATATTAGCTTGTATTTACAGCGTAATCATAAAAATAAATAAATAAAAGCATAAAAAGGGAAAACTATTACATTTATTGCTCTGACCCGAAAACAAGTAGGTAACTAAATCATTGAAGTTTTTGTTCGGCAATCGTAGGTTTAGAAGGTCTTTAAAATAATGTTTTTTGTTATGTTTTTCCATTAGATTTTTTCACATTCATGATTATACTCGTATTTCTTCTCACTTTAAACTGTCAGTTTAATTGTAACTTCGCAAATTTAGAACGATAAAAATGCAATAATTTAATAATTTCTCAGATTTTTCTGACAGGGATCTGATAAACTCTCTTTTATAGCAAACTGAACTAAAAAGTAGAAAATAATTTTCCATAATTTAGGTAAAGTTATATATTTTAAGGGGCATCCCACGTTTTTTACATTAAAATATCTTTTTTAATAATTTCTCAATCTATTTTACATCATCGAACTACATAGGCATAAAGTCATGCATTAGGATATATTCAATTCATAATTTATACATACATAATAGAATATCTTATTTAGAAGTCCGTCAAAAACTGAAAAAAAAAACCCGGGTCTATAGATAATGTACCTTAAGTGTATATTAACTAAGCACAAAAAAAAGAAAACAGTGAACTACTTTATACAACTATCCTCATCGATACCTGTATAACAACGAAAGGTGCAAAGAGCAAGTTTAAATTACTTCGACTTCAGGGGTTTTAACACATGAATTTCTTTGTTTGAAGTATTGCAGGTTGTCATCGGATGTAGTATCCAATTGTGAACTGTTGGCTTGTTCATGACTCGAATCCCATAAAAAATAAAAGAAAAGAAAACCTAAAATTAAACTGGTTGAAGTGCACTTATACTTTTACTTAAAACTGAATCTGTCTTTAAATATAGATTATCTGTGTTAAACATAACTCTATACAGGCACACAGGTAGTTTTTGAGATACCTAGTCGTTTGGACTATATTTTGTATTTAGTTATACATAGCCTTACATAGTTGTTATCTCTGAGAAAATCCATTTACATGCAAAGACAGATTATTGCTTATGTACGGATAGTATAAAAAATAATAAAGCGCAT
The DNA here is from genome assembly GCA_029286605.1 of Sericinus montela. Classification (NCBI taxonomy): domain Eukaryota; kingdom Metazoa; phylum Arthropoda; class Insecta; order Lepidoptera; family Papilionidae; genus Sericinus; species Sericinus montela. The sequence continues at coordinate 1,170,381 of JAGSMR010000038.1, forward strand.
GTATAATACTGTCGCCATGCGAAGGTTTTGTAGGTCTTGATGTGAAGGATTGAATTCACCGAGGTGCTATATATTTTAAAAGTGCAATTGATGACACTGTTTTTCCATCGGATTCGTTGATGAAGTAGGTATAACAAACTTATTCATTTAAAATCATAACCCTTCCTTTAACTTCGCCTTAGTAAGAAATAATTCTTAACTCACAAACTGACAATTAACTAAAATATATATTGATTTGTGTACCTATACAAATGCATTACATACGGTACATGAAATACGGTAGTATGCGCTTGATAAATGCTAGCGTTTACAATTATAAATATTTGACTTCATTATTAACAACATAGATTAAGAAATAGGTATGTAATGTAGCCTACGAAGGCTATTATTGTGTCAATGAGACAGGTTTAATAATAAGTATTAAAAATGCAACATACATTTGTGTTCGCAGCACTAGCATTACGCAATGTTTACATCTACAGTATTCAAATCCACGTTCTAACAACGGATGAAAGGTAAGTCTTATGTTAGTAAAACTGTGTAGGTATAGACTATGAAAATATAATTACATACAACGTCACATACATTGTTCTGATTCCAAAAGTAAGAAGCTTAAATATATCTTCACGCAATTCCCAATACAGCGGTAGACAGAGGTCGAGTCTAGACAAGTAAGTCCCTTCGACCCACCTTCCACCGAAGATATTTTCGGGACAACGTGACAAGTGGTGAGCCCGTCGCCGTCTTAATGTCCAAGCCAACGATGTTATTCGTACATAAGTTTTTGAAAAACCCATTGGTACGAGCCTAGAAGCTTAAAGAACTTGTAATATTGAACCAGACTACGGAGGTACCACAAACAACCCAGACCCGAGAAAAAATTAGAAAAAGATTACATTTATCCGTCCCGAAATCGAACCAAAGACCTCCGAGCTAGCGACTAAAATGGAAACCGGTGCATACGACACCCATCCACGGAGTTTATATCGATGTTTTTATTTTATGTTAATATCGATACGTAGTTTATACAGGCCATGAATTAGTTAACATTTGAAAAAATCGTATAAAAAAAGCATTTAACATATTTTAGAAATCATTAATTTACAAGAAAGCTAATAAGAAATAAGTTGTAATTTATTTTTTAAATAATTATTTCGTCTAAATGACCAACGTTTCGGTTTTCGGCACTCATCTAAGGGAGTCCTGAAGTTTTCAAATACTCTTCTGCAAAGAGACCGCGAGATCGCCGACATCTCTTTGATGATTTTTTCTTTAAGTTGACGCAGTGTATTCGGTTTATCAATGTAGACACGACTCTTTAAATAACCCCATAAAAAGAAGTCTGCTGGGGATAGATCTGGACTGCTGGGTGGCCATGGGATGTCACCCCGTCTGGATATCAGCTTTTCCGGAAACATGTCTTTGACCACCGGCAAGGACTCCTTCGATGTGTGACACGTGGCTCCATCATGTTGAAACCATGTGTTACGATTATATCCAGCAAATTCCAGTAGCATCGGTGCTAAAAACTCCCGTAACATTTTCACATTCTCGGCAGAATTAACAATAACTGAACGGCCTCGAGAATCTTCAAAAGAGTAAGGTCCGATGATTCCTTTTGCTGAAACTGCAGCCCATACAGTTACCTTATGAGAGTAAAGTGGCCTCTCATGTTTAGCTTTAGGATTTTCGCTGCTCCAATACCTGCAATTCTGTTTGTTTACATGTCCATTTAGGTGGAAATGGGCTTCGTCAGAAAATAAGATGTTGTGAAAATTACTGAAACGAGTTAACATTGTTTCGGCATATGACTTACGCAAATTTAAATCATTAGGGTTTAGTTCTTGCACTAGCTGGATCTTATATGGATGTAATTTAAAATCTAATTTCAAAATACCGCGTAATGATGTGCGGAATAATCCTAATTCAGCCGAACGTTTGCGTGTCGATAAATCTGGATCACGTCGAACAGAAGCGGAAACTTGCTGCACGTTCTCTTCGCTCCGAGAAGTCCGTGGGCCGCCGGTTTGTTTCACATTTAGTGTAGATCCCGTCTCTTCGAACTTCTTCACCCATTTCTTTATTATAGGAGCACTTGGACACTGACTTAAGTCGTGTAAACCATAATCAACGAGAAATAAGCGTCTCACAGTAATGTGCGAAAAGTCGTTTAAATAAAACTGTTTCACGCAGTAAGCGCGTTACGACCCCGTGAAGCGATCCATTGCGACTAAATTTCCAAGAAACGAGCTAGTGCCCCCGCCCGCGCCCGCGCCCCGCGCGGCTATACTTTGCGCGGTAAGTTACATTTAAATGTTAACGAATTCTTGGCCCACCCTGTACTATACATACACATATATTCAAACTGGCCAATAAATTACAGCTAAGATTCACAAAAAGTTAGACACAGTTACATTGGAACATACTTCAGTAACTTTTTACCTGACCCTACCTTACCCTGAATTTTCAGAAACTTAATAACATAAAAAGTAGTAACCCAACAACTCGATGGCGTACTTGGTAGAGACCCTGCCACACCACACACATTGAATAACAAAATAACACTTACCATAACTACAACCTAATGTCAATAACAACTCAATATTTTATAATGTGTTTTAACACTAGAATTCCTATCGATTGTCATGAGTTTTATAAATAAGTAATAAAATGTACACCGATTACCTAAATAACGCATAAAGTACCAACACGATCGCAAAAACTATAGGGTTATATTGAGCGATAAAAAATACTTATTCTCTAAACGGTGTAAATTACGGCTTGCGGCGTCTACCAAAAGGGGTTTCGATTTCAAAGCATCGTTTCAAAGAAACTAAAAAATAATACTGAAAAGAAATATAAGGCCGCGCCTCATCCGCCATGCTGATTTTATGCAACGAAAGGGTTGGGGTAGGATTAAGTGGTACTTGCCAGTACCGCCCCGCTCTACGCATTCGTTAAAAAAAGAAGAAAAAAGATGGCCGCGTCGCGGGAATTCACGTATGCTATCGACAGCCAGCGCATAAACTCACACTCGCCTTTCGCTTTAATCTTCTAATTACAAAACCCCCAAAGTGTACGGATAACACTAAGCTAAAAGCATCAGGGAAACAAAGGAAAAGCCCCCCCATTACTTTTAGCGTCTGTAGAAATTAGAAAGTACCTCATAGTGTTCCATCACAATTATTCCTAATACAAAAGTTAAGTGACATTGTACATAGTAATGTATGCATGTATATTTTCATTGGTTAGCTGTAACTTTCATTTAAATTACTTATGTAGCTTACAGTACTATAATTAATTTTATAGTTATACCTATAATTTTTAGGTTTGCAATGTTTTATATTTAAGCCTAGTTCAGCCTCAAATGCTTTGCATATTTAACATTTATCTAGCCCAAAAACTATGTAAAAATTACGTATTTTTTTCTTTCTTCGAATAAATAAATATAATGATTAAAGTTTAAACTTTAGATCAACTTTTCCTAAAAGAAATAAAATACTACGAATATGCTGATCCTAAATAATGATCCCATATAGTCTGCATGATCTTCGATTCCGCAACAGTTTTTAATTAATTTCAATCTGAGTATACGTTCTATGTAATATCAAGTTTGTCCGTCATGACTACGACTGTTATGTTCATAAGTAAACAACCTTCTCTCCCCGACTTACTAGAAATATAGAATTATCACAGAATACATAATCTAATTAAACATATCACAAAATCTAGAAATTCCCGCTAGATACTTTAATTTTCTTGAGTAATAAGAAGCCCTTACTTATAATCATTAAGCATATCTATATCTCCCCCGGAACCCTTCCTTGTTGAGATAAAAACTGCTATTCCAGAATCTATCTTAGGGGCAAATTTCTTTAAAATCCGTTCAGCCTGTCTGGTGTGGTCTATCCACCTATATAAACTTTTACATTTATCTGTGTTTATATTTCATATCTAAACACCTAAAACTTCACTTTTTAATTGTACTTGCTACATTGTAAGTATAATTATTTGATAAATTTGAAAATATTACTTCTCATATGTTAAGTAGGTATATTATAATCATATATTTTAACCTAATTGAACATTACGACGGGGTCAACTAGGGTCATTACGCTGCGTAAGCCAGTTTACTGTGAACGTTAGGTCGTGTGGTACGTTTGTAATAAATATCTAATACATCGACATGCACGTAATACTATTATTGTTTGTTTACACTGTTTGTGCGTCCGATCTCACTGAATACTATGATAAACGTTTCAAGATTCTACAAAACGAGGCGCTTTTATCAATCGGCGGCAACATTTCCCTCAGCGATAAGGAGAGCGTTGTCAACAATTGCCTCATGAGACTCAAGTTCAAAGAAATCGACTACTGGTTTGATAACCCGAAGTATTTCAACTGCTCCCATCATTACTTCGCTTATAAAAACTACATAAGATCTTCTAAAGTTTATAGGATCATTAAAGATATGCCAAAGGGGGCCGCACTTCACGTCCACGATATGGCCCTTCTGGGTCCCGACTATCTTTTGAATGTAACATACGAAGAAAATCTGTACGTTTGCTTTGGAAACACCTTGCATTTACTGTTCGCAAATAAAATTCCGAATGCTAACTGCAGTGGGCGCTGGCAGCTTATGAGCGAAGCAAGGCGGGCTTCGAATAACGTCACGAAATTCGACGCTAACTTGAGGACACACTTCACATTGGTAGTAAAGGATCCTGATGTTGTCTATCCAAGTATACAAGAAACATGGACGGCTTTTATGCAATTCTTCGTCACTGTCGCCCCAATGCTATCTTATAGGCCGGTGTGGGAACAGTATTTTTACGATGCTTTAAAGAAATTCAGAGAAGACAACGTAATGTATGTAGAAGTTAGAAGTGTTCTGCCTAACCTTTACGAACTAGATGGTACTTTATACGATCCTTTAATAACAGCAAAAAGTTATAAAAAAGTTATAAAAAAATTCATGAAAGACCATCAAGATTTTGTAGGGGCGAAAATCATATACGCACCATCGAGGCGTGTAGATCGCGCCGAGTTAGAAAACTATATACGACTAGCAAGGAGAATTAAGAAAACTATGCCGGACACGTTTGCCGGATTCGATTTAGTTGGACAAGAGGATCTAGGTAGTCCATTAATAGAATTCGTTCCTCAGTTATTAGAGACCGCTTCGGAATTAAATTACTTCTTCCACGCCGGTGAAACGGATTGGTTCGGAACGTTAACTGACGAAAATCTTGTGGACGCAATATTAATGGGAGCGAAGCGGATCGGTCATGCATATGCGCTTCCCAAACATCCAATGATTTTAAACGAAGTGATTAAAAGGGACATTGGTTTGGAGATAAACGTGATATCGAACTCTGTTTTATCTCTGGTGCGTGATATACGCAACCACCCATTGAGCGGTTTTCTTGCGCATGGTTTGCCTGTTGTAATTTCGAGTGACGATCCAGGTATATGGGAGGCCGATCCTCTGTCTGAGGATTTCTATGTAGCGTTTGTAGCAGTGGCCAGTAGACTTTCTGATTTAAGAATGCTTAAACAACTGGCTATAAACTCTCTGAAGTACAGTGCGCTCGACTCTACGGCGAAATCAAAAGCTTTCCGCTATTTTGACTTTAAATGGAATAATTTTGTTCATAGTTTCAATTGTTCTTCATACTAATATCTATGAGTTGAGTGTAAACATAGTATTGTTTAATCGCTGGATAGAAACTTCCTTTTTTTAATATAAACGCATAAAGGATAATGTATGCAGCTGTTTTATTATTTTTTATTAAAAACCTATAAGACAATAATAAAATATTAACAAGTTATATGTTTAGGGAATTTATCAGCAAATCAAGCAACTCGATTTAATTGTAATTCTAAAGTCAATACTAACATTACTACAGTAATAAAAACAGATGTTTAAATATTTATTGCGAAAATCTAATTTGATTAAAATTAAACGTTAGAAAATTATTTAAAAATCATAAAATGTTTGGAAAAAACTCATTGGTAGTTTTCCATATGGCGATCGAACTCGAGAATCAGCCGATTCGAATTCAAATCAAATTCTAATTACCGTCGGTTTTGGATTATAGTATTTAATTCTCAGAGAAATTTCTATGAAAATAGATTTAATTTCATAATTTTTTATCGGATAACAACTCAAAGATCAACCAACCTATACAATATACGTTTTCATATCAATTATTAGCTCGACAAAACATGAGAGTAGGATGTGACTGTACGGCAAATTTAAATACATGCATCGTCGTTGTGTGCGTACACTTATAAGGACACTGATCAAGTTCAACAAAATAACAACTTCCGGTGATATCGAACGTTCGGTGTTTAAACTTTAAAGTTTGAATTAATAACTAAAATATGTTGTTATAACAATAAGACATAATATAATTATGATAATAAGACAATTTGCCTACAAAGTATAATGAACCATTCAGTTTTACACAAAAATTTTATCCCTCCTTATGACGAAGGACACTTACTGCCTTGACTATAATTAAAAAAAAGAATGGAAATTTCCATTTTGGAAACTGTCAAAAAGCACGAGTTCTATTCTGTCCCGCAATTTCTACACGAGTATCAAAGCGTTGAAGTGCGGCATTACTGTCTGCATAAAATGTTTAACATTCAACTTTGTCCTTTATACATGGAACATAAGAGACCCCGTTTTGCGTACAGCCAGAAAGAAAATAGGTTAGATACATTCGCAGAGTGCGGTGGAATCGTGAAGCGGCACCCTCCAAAGAAGTGTTCTCTAGACTAACGAACTCATTGTCTACCGTTCCACTCGCTTGTTGGCGTCTGTACTCTCCCATGTAATACCTAGAGAACACTATGTTCCTACAAGTATCAGTTCGTCGGCTTCGAAATTTAACATATCACAGGTACCCTGTGTACTGTATAACAAATTAAAAAGACTCTTAATATTAAATAAATAGGAGATTTACGAAAGAAAATCTTAACTTTATCCTAAATGTATCCATAACTTGACTATGGACAATGACACAGATTTTGTTACCACAGAATGACTTTCACGGGCAGTGCAGTTTTTCAGTTACGTCTATATGCTATGTAATAAAATCTTTAAAATTTTTACATGTAATAAAAACATTTACCTGTTATTTACCCAAAGTAAATGTCAGGCTTGCAAGAACTTGTATCAATCGTGATTTATTTCACAGGTCTGGAGTCGAATCGCAAATATTTCGATATATCTACAATAAGAGAAGTTAATATTCTGATGCCTCAAGCTAAGTTATTACCTTTACGACGTGACTCGACTCATTAGGCGATGAAGGGGAGCATTATATGTGGCTTAATCTTTTTGGTCATTATCATAGTATTACATACATACATAAATAATGGCCTGTAAAAGTTTAGTACAGGGTATAGACCTCTACCATATGGTCATAATCGCTAAGCTTGACATGGGTATTAGTGATCGCAGTATTAACTTTATCACCTTGCACCTTAGACGCTGCTGCCCGTCACCGCTCTGCTGATTTTTAGTATGGTATTTTTTGAAGTAGTTGTACCACTGAGAGTCGGTAGCCAATTTTTAAGGTATTTCTCTTAGTTCCCTCTTACGACAGCCACGGGAAGAAAGGAGGTGGTATCTTATTTAGCCGATACCACACGGTAATAACTTTTTTCCTGTATATGAAGTATCTTACGTTCTTTTCCAATGTTCATCCTCCACACTAAATTTAATTAAAATCCATTGGCCGGTTCAGCTGTTAAAGCGTAGCAGACTGACACTATCGCTAAATTTCATTAAATTATAATAACAAATTAAAATATAAACTGAGACAAGAGTCGAGTAAAGAGGGTTTACCGCCTGGTTTATACTTTACCTTATTTCTTACGCTGATGTAGTTATTACACTGTGTAGTGCCTATGTGGATACACTCTTAACTCTAATCAAAACACATTATGTACCTTGGTATTCAATACTCCGCTAATGAAAACCAATTGTATCGAAGTGGTGTATCGATACGAAAACAGACATTGTTCCCGTCTATTGTTCGTCACTCGAATATAGCCAGCCTTTAATTAAGCAGGGTTTTGTTCAACGAGAGGATACGGATATCTTGCGATCTATTTTGTATAGAGTAAATAGTAGGAATGCCTTCAGATATTAGTATTTTTCATATTATTCATCCGGATTTTTCAACAATACTTTTTTATTGTAATGAAAATTAAGCATAGTATATGATTACCTTAATATTTAGGTATTATCGTAAGAAATTAATAAAATTCAATCTTCTTCTCATGGGTGTCGTACGATGCAACAGATGGCTGATCAAAATAAAACGGTAACCAGCAGAAGATATCGTAGTATCAGAAACCATCCATCTTACATACTAAATATAAGTAAATTTTCCTTATGAGAGGATTGTGTCAAGTAAGTTAAAAGTAAACTGTTAAAATATTCAAACGTAAATACTCAAACACTTTTCCATTAAGTCGAAATGAATTTTACTTTATTCATCCACAAACCCAGTCCAGAATCACCAGCATACATAGACTTCTTGCAAGATTGTGCAAGTCGTAACGTACCGGGAATCTTGACGACCCATAAATGTAAAGGGTCCTATCTATTTTTTCTTTTGTGTGTTTGCCATAAGATCTGTTGTACAATAACACGTCTTTGTTCTGTATTCACTTTATATCCTTATCACCAAAGAGTGTACAGCCCAGCTTTCTGTTTAGATTTCGAGACAACTACGCTCGTGGAAAAGATAAACCATAGAAAAAACCTTCGGCAACCCTTACCACGCTTGCTGTGGATTTCTGCAATATCAGGGGACTACACTCCAATCTAGATGCCGTCCACTACCATCTGGAGACGGCAAAGCCGGCTTTGCTTTTTCTTACCGAGACGCAGATATCTTCTCCGGCAGATACCTCTAATCTTTCCTACCCAGGGTACAAGGAACATTCTTTTGTGCCTCGGGCCGGAGTTTGTGTTTACGTTGGAGCGGATATATGTTCTCAACGCCTCGGCAGCCTTGAAGGGACCTGTCCACCCTTTGGCGAGGCATAGACAGCGACGACCACTCTCGCGTCTATGGGTGCCTTTAGAGGTCCCACAGCGGTAATGCCGAAACTGACCGACGACTCATTCATCACATCCAAATGGTTGCATATTCCGTGCTACAGCAGATCCCATCGCCCACCACGCTCGAACCATGCGGGGACATCTGTTTTTGACTTTGCCTTAGCATATGATCTGACACAACTGGCAAATTCGCCAACGCGGGTTCCGGATCCAACCTTCCCTGCTGGATCTTCTGCTGATCTCTCATCCGGACGGCAATGTGGTCTCCGTCGATGCCCCGCTGGGTTCATCGGACCACTGCCTCATTCGGAGTAAAGTGCCTATCATGTGCCCATTGCGGTTGCGATCTGCAGGCAACCACCGTGTGTGGCACTACAAGTCGGCGGATTAGGAAGGGATGCGGTCTTCGGGATTCAAAAACTAGCGTTTTTAAAAAGTATAACTCTACCGCCAGGTCCTTCAAAAGAGTAGTTGCTGCGGCAAAGTCCGAGCACATTGGCAGAATTGGCGAGAAACTGCTTCGTCTTCCTTCGGAAACTCGTGCGTTCTGGTCCCTCGCTAAGGCTGTCCAAGGGAACTTCAGTCAATCATCACTACCATCTCTGCACAGGGAGGACAACTCGCTGGCCCATGGCGCAAAAGAGAAAGCTGATCTTCTAGGTTCTCTTTTTGCAACCAACTCGACGCTCGATGTCAGGAGGAACTAACCGCCGACCATCCCGTGCAATGAGTGCTCTATGCCGGACATACGATTTTTCAGAGCTCAGTGCGAAAAGCACTCCTCTCCCTGGACATCCAAAAGTCGAGTGGGCCCGATGGAATTCCCCTATTGTGTTGAGGATGTGTTTTCCAAAGTTGGCACCGGTTCTACAACGTCTTTTCCGATACTCCTACACTCTAGGCGTCGTCCCGAAGGCATGGAAGACAGCTTTGGTGCACCCGATCCCTAAGAAAGGCGACCGCTCAGATCCGTGCAACTACAGACTGATCGCCATCACCGCCTTGTTCTCCAAAATAATGGAATCCATTATAAACTGCCAGCTTTTGAGGTATTTAGAAGAGCACTAATTGATTAGTGACCTCCAGTACGGCTTCCGTCGGGGTCGCTCAGCTGGTGATCTTCTTGTGTACCTCACTCACCGCCATCGGTGCTAAAAGAAACTCTTCGTTATGTCACCTAATTTTGAGGGCACTCTCCTAGTTGCCTTAGCCAGTAACGTTGCTCGATATGTCGACGCCAAGGGAATCCTTGCAATATCGACAACGTTCAGTTTCGCGGTCACATGGAAGGGCAGACCAAATTGGCCTCTAAAAAGCTTGGCGTGCTCATTAGAGCACGACAGTACTTCATGCTAGTCCACCGCTTGCAACTTTATAAGGCGCAGGTTCGGCCGCACATGGAGTACTGTTGTCATCTCTGGACGGGGGCACCCCAGTGTCCTTCTTTCATTTGACCGTATCCAACGAAGAGCGGCTCGAATCGCCAACGACCATATGCTATCTAATCGGCTAGATCCCCTGACTTTGAGAAGAGATGTTGCATCTCTTTGCATTTTTTACAAGATCTACGGGGAGTGCTCCGAGGAATTGTTCGGATTAATCCCAGCCGCTCAATTTCACCATCGTACCTTACGGCATAGTCAAAAATTCCATCATCACCACCTTCATGCTTGGCATACCACCACATGGAGTTTCTCGCGGAATTTTCTGCCACGCACTCGCACTTTATGGAATGTTCTGCCATCAGCGGTTTTTCCGCTCCGAAAATCGTTATATTTATGATGCGTGTAAATACATGAAATCATTACGCGCTCAAGTTTATTAAGGTGCTCCTCGTTCACATTGAGATAGCACACATCAGCATAATCGAGAATCGGTAAAAGGAGTGATTGTGGAAGCGCAATTTTTGTAGGTCAAAATGGGAAATTAGTTAATCTACGAAAAGAATCAAACGACAAACACGCCATTGATATTACCTATTCACTTACTTTTCCTGTTCTGCATCTTGAAAATATCCTCCAATGTGCTTTAATATAATGCATCTTTTAAATGTTTTAGTTGCAAAATGTCAAGTACCAAACATTTTTTATAAGAATGATTTTATTGCAATGGATGAAGTGTTAACAATTAAAAATAAATAATGCCATAATTTATTTTAATACTATCTTAAGATGAAACTAAAACGCTCTAATTTTCGAATTTCCGATCAAAGGTAAATAAGTTCAATTTTAATATTTTTCATCATGTTCAACTGACTAAAAAGAAGAAAAAGAAACAGGAAAATAAATAAAATAAAATAAATATCTTCACGCAATTCCCAATACAGGGGTAGACAGAGGTCAAGTCTAGACAATTAAGTCCCTTTGACCCACCTTCCACCGAAGATATTTTCGGGACAACGTGACAGGTGGTGAGCCCGTCGCCGCCTTTATGTCCAAGCCAACGATGAAATTCGTACATAAGTTTTTGAAAAACTCATTGGTACTGCCACCTGGGGATCGAACTCGGGTCTCTCGACTCGAAATTCCGACCACCCAACAACTCGGCTATCGTGACTTAGGAAGAATAAAGAAATCAGGATCAGAAAGAAACAACATACATTTTACAATTTATTGGTATTTAATCACTACTGTTGGTATTTTTTTCAATATACCTTATAGTTTTGATGATGTTTAAAGTGTAGTTATTTATTGTGATACATGCAGGAAGAATTATGTACAACATGTACATAACTCTGCATCATATCTGAAGGTAAAGCTCAAAAGATAAATAAAACAATAGAACAATATTTAAAAAATATAATAAATAAAAAAAAGGCTTTCTAGAAAAATTTGTATTTATAAGAGATGTTCTAACAAAAAAAAATTCATTGGATTCTAAATGTTTTTGTAAAATTGGCTCCTCTTCTATGCTATCTAAAATAAAATCTGTATAACTTCATCTTATCTCATAATTGCAATATTATGGACCACTGCACAGGTCACAATAAAATGTGGAGTACTTTATATCTTCAGCCCCAATCCGAGGATGTGCACCTCGGCATAGAAATCTTCTCTTAGTAGACCAAAAAGCCATACTGGATTTCTAGTTCTCACCTGAGAACGATTGTAGGCTTCTTTAGTAGGAATAGTGCAGAGATTTAAAAAGGGTGTAAATAAGTATGGCTGACATGGTACTGTATTACTGATCCTGGCGATCTTGAAATTAGTGTATTGTATATTTTAGCACAATTTAACATGTTACACCATTTGAACATTAGTTGCAAAATAATCATTCGTAAATTGAAATAAAACCTTCCATATTTCAATCCCCTGCAAAAATAAAAATCATTTACATTGTGTGGTATGTAACAATGGTACCATAATTAGCTTTCATATAAGAATACTTGTATCTTAACATAATACATACCTTGGGAATAGATTTGTGTGTGATGTGAGTACTCAGTAGCACCCAAAATTCTCGGAAAGTCAGCAATTGCATAGAAATCATTTGTATCCTCTGACATTATGTGACATTCCAGTATACTATTTTTTTATTGAGCAGCATTAAAGCACAACTTAATATGAGCAACACTTGGTCGGTACTTTTAAATGGTAATTTTTACATTTGAGAATATGAAAATAGGATTTAAGAGCTGTTTAAGTATTTGAGGGTCCATCAAATATTTGAGGGAAGTTTCAGTATTAGGCCATGAGTTTTTAAGAATTTTATACTGATACATGGCAAATGTTTTGACCCCTTTTTACACTACCATTAATTGAGAGTTTTTATTGTCCTATCCTATTTATGGATTAGCTGTGAAATAAATAAATTTCTTCACGCCATTCTTCAATCTAGGGGTAGACAGAGGCCTTTCGACCCACCTTCCACCGAAGATATTATTGGACAACTTGACAGGTGGTGAAACCGTCGCAGTCATTTTGTCCAAGCCAACGCTATAAATAGTAAATAAGTTTTTGAAAAAACCCTTTAGTATAAGCCCTGGGGATCGAACTCTAGTCACTTGACTCGAATTCCTATCACCCAACCACTCAGCTATTGAGACTTAGCTATGAGTTTTAAGTATAAACTGGGCTATTATGCTTACAAATGTTTTTTAACTTTACTCCTCGACATTAAGTAATTTCATGTTCGTAATTTGAAACAAAATTGTGACTACCCTGAACATACAGACAATGTGCTGCAAAGGTCATATACATCTCTGTTATACATATTTTTTTATTATAATTTTAATTGCCTGGTACTCTTGCATTCAACTAATAAAAAAAATATGGGGAGTTATTATTTTTGATAGCCAGACTACATATATGCTTCATTGTATACCATACCAGCAAAGAAAGCTTGCAGGGTTCAACCCGCTAGCTTTGAAGGCGGAGTTACTACCAACTAGGCGATCTAATCATCTACTAATTTTTATTACTGAAATATTTTTATAATAATCGAAGTGTATCAACAAATGCTTATTTTTATGTAAAATCTTTTATTATTATGGAATTATTTATGCCTCTAAACATCTTATACGTAAATAAACTTGACGAATATATTATAACATACTATAGTTCTTTGTTACACATTAATATTGATCATTAACTTAATCTTCACCAGCAGGTACTGCATCTTCTAATCTCTTGATATATTTCACACGCAGTTCAGTCACAGCATCGCCTTTTAACTGATCCTGAAATTTGATAAAGCCAAATTAGTACTACAAGCAGTATGAGGATACTCAGAATTGCTCAGTGTGCCATGAAAAGGGCTAAAGAGCGAGTTTCATTGAGCATTAGAATCCACAATGAAGACAACTGCAGTAATGGCAGGGTAACTGACACAGCTAGGACATAGCTTGCTGAACTATAAATGTTTCAGTGAAAACTTCCGGAATGGCAATCTGCATAACAATGCAAATCAATCAATCAGCATAAGATGGGGATTTTAAGGCCGGCAACACATCTTCTATTCCTCCGGAATTGCAGATTTTCATGGGCGGTGGTAATCACTTACCATCACGTGAGCCACCTGCTCCTTTGACTCCATTTGGTGGATGCAGATAGTTCAAGAGAGAAAAGCTCTTTGGCAATCTTTCAGAGCAGCTTAGCTGAGTTGATAGTCACCAAAATTGTACACAATTTACCACTTTGGTGGGGAATGCATTTATGTTAAAATTTTATGTTAATCAAATTATTTATTTATGTTAACATTATTGTTTTTTCTTCTGAGTTATTATTTATTCCGTGTGGTAATGGCACATTCAGTGTGGTAACAGCGTAAGAATAATGCCGATCCCTTTCTTCCCGTGAATGTCGTAAGAGGCGACTAAGGGAGCCTTGAATATAGTTATGGCAACCGATAGATGGTAGGATAACCATCTCTAAAAATATTAGACCAAAATTATCAAACTCAAGATGCGCAGAAGCGTCTAAGGTGCTAGCGGTTTGGTACCGCGATCGCCAATCCGCTTGCCAAGCGTGGCGATTATGGCAAATCCTCTCTATGGAAGAGGCCCTGCAGTGGACTTTAACAGGCTGCTATGTATATTATTATTTTTTATGTTAAAATCAAAAATTTCGTATATGTAAGGTCCCAAATGCTTGTCTTAATGTTTTGAGTAAGGTATTTTATGTAGATTTATTCCACAATCAAGGTTTACTAAGCCCTTTTATACTACATTACCTATCATAAGTTACTTTATCAAAAATTACCCATGTAATAAAGGACATCTTAACAAATATTTAAGGTGTACATAAAGTTATATAAAACACCTCTTACTCATGACCAATAGAGTGTTATATATTTTTATTTTATTTTTGATTTATGTCTACAGATAATGCCAGAGGGCACTAAACTTGATGTTGTGTCAAAACCTAATCTCCCTAAGGCGACACACTACAATAGTTTATTCCTGCATGTTATTATAAAAAAAAACATACAAAATTTACAATAAAGATTTATAGTGAAAATATTAATAATGTGATTACATTTATTTTTCACTTCATCAGTGGATTTCTTACATGTTGGATATTATGTTAAACATAAAAGGAATACTAATGTAATAACTAATATAATTTGTTTACATATAACTGTTGTCTATAGCCTCTAGTATCATTAAGGTTTTTCCCTCAGTTTCCTCCTGTGCCTCCAAACACTCCACAGAAGGTGCTACATTCTTACTCAATAACCACATGGAAAAGGTCATATATAATATATTTACCTGGATAAACCAGCACTGCACATCCAACTGCACCATTTGCAATGCTCCACGGATGGCACCTGGTATCAGGGCACAATATTTGAGACCATTATTAGGTATTTCCACCCACTCGCTGAGTGGACACTGATCCCACACTAAGGAAAACTCATCGCCTGAACTACTCCAACTAGTGACTGTTGGTTGCATGTTGAGGTATAACCTGGAATTTTCAAGGTTTGGTTTTAGCTTAAAAAAACTAAGCAATCAAATAAAGGGGACAACAGTATTCCGCCACATTCTAATATGATGGCATAAGTAACTGTATAAACAAAAGTAAAAAGTTTATATATAATACATTTATAATACTAAATAAAACATAGAGACTGTTCTTAAATAAATACTGTTCTTGAATTATGAAGGCATTGACATTTTATAAATATCAAAATATTTATTTATTTATCTTCATGCACAATCCCTGGCGGGGTAGCCAGAAAGAACAGATCGCTAAGTGTCATGATCCCTACATACTTCTTTCGCTTCTTTCAGATTCATCATCTTCTTCATACATGCACGTCTAGGTATCCTAGTACTCTTGACCCTCCCCTCTTCGAGCAATTTGCTCACATGGTCTTCGAAAGTTAGTCTCGGTCTACCTCTACACCTTTTAATATTAACTTTCGCGCTTTATATTTTCTTCACCATTCGGTCTTCATTCATTCGCTCAACGTGCCCAAACCATCGAAGCATGCCCTTATCCATCTTTCAAACAAAACAAAGTAGTATAAATCATGATAGCAAAGTGGTTGGGTGGTCGGGATTTCGAATTGAAAAACTACAGTTTGATCCCCAGGTGGCAGGCTTATACCAATGGGTTTTTCATTAGCTTATGTACAAATTATATCGTCGGCTTGGACATAAAGATGGCGACGGGCTCACCACCTGTCACATTGTCCTGAAAATATCTTTGGTGGAAGGCGGGTCGAATTGACATAATTGTCTAGACCAGAACTCTGTCTACGCCTGTATTGGGAATTGCGTGAAGATATTAATTTATTTATATTTTTTTAAACAAAGTAAAAAGTACCAACTATTCAAATCACAACAAAACATTAAATATGAAAATATAAAATTTGTTTTAAAATAAAATTGACAGATGTTAAAACATGAGTATTTATAAGAAACTTCAGTTTTGCAGTAGACATTTGCAGGACAATTACAATTATGATTACAATATAGAATTTGACTCTATTATGCCCATTAAAACACTGTAATTATGAAAAAGAGAAAGAAAAGAAAGAAGAGACTTAGAAATGTTTAAGGTGTTATGTAGAATGTGAAGAAAATCATTGAAAGACAAATATATTTTTCTACCCACTTAGTTTTATTTTATTACTTAACAAAATAATTAAGTACCCCCTTTTTATTATTAATATTGATATATGACAAGTCTATAACTACTGTTATTGAATTAACATTTGGTAATTCAATAACAGTAGTTATAGACTTGTTAATTAGATAAAGGGAGATGATAATCAAATCAAAAAATATTCACTGAAATAAGAACATACATTAGTTTATTGATAGTCAGTTTTTAATCTGTCACCTTTTCATAATGAGGTTCCTCTAATGGAGGAGAAACAGGGGAAAGAAACTCCATAGGTATACTCAAAATTATACAATCATAACATCTAATCAAGGCAATCTCAACCTCATAAATTGTCTTTGTATGTGTATATATTATAATAATAAAATTAGTAATTAAAATTACTTCTGATTTAAAACAAAGAATTTCAAATGCTCAAATATTTAATGACTGTATATTAATGAACTGTTAAAAAGTTAAACCATTAAAGATAGGAACTCAAAAGTAAATGCAACATTTCATGCAAAAAAAAGAGGTTCTCCATTTGGTTATATATTTTTTCTACATTGTTAGTACAACTTAGCCAAGCCAAGTAATAATAGACGAGTGGTTGTATGATCAGAATTGGAGTCAAGTGACCTGAGGCTCTTACCAATGGGTTTTTTAAAACCTAATGTATGATTTATATTGTTCGCTTGGACATAAAGACGGCGATAAGCTAACCACCTATTACAATGTACCAAAAATGTCTACGGTAGAAGGTGGAACAAAACTACTTTATTGTCTAGGCCTCTACTAAGCCCTGCATTGGGAATTATTTGTTTTTATTTTATTTATACTACAATTTATAAAAAAAGTAATCAAGAGAGTATCACATTATCACAAAATTGTAGGTAATATGTCTTAATAACATTCAATTATTTCAACTACTAACACATTATATATATACATATATAAATGTATATAATAACATGCACGAATATATAATTGTATTAAGAAGATCAATACAAGACATGAATATAAGAGATCACTATTCTCCAGTGCCTTTGAGTGTTATCTAATCCTTTACTTTCTTTGTGTAATTTTTTTTTTTTTTTTTGAAAATGAAAATGATAAAATAACAAACTTACTATCTGAACATTTTTGGGACATGTAGAGAAAATATACATGCAATTGTAAATACCTGAAAGCTTGTTGAATTTTATCAGCCGTTTCCCTCATCTCCAAACATCGGTTCGTAGATGTCCGAGCCAGAAAATCTTCAATTAAACGTACGCCCATGTTGTATCCTATTCTTTCTAAGTGTTTATTAACATCGTCAGGATTTTCAGTTTCTTTTAACATTTGCGATACTAAAGCCCCATAGGTAAGAGTTAATAGTTCCGAATTCTGAAAGTAACAATAGATTTATATATTATAACCGTAAACACAATATTTGAATTAAGTATTCAAATCTTATACTTACTACTTTTTTAGCATCAAGTCTTGACGATTGTCTAGACATGGTTAGAGATTATAGTTTAGCTAGAAAAACTATAACTATTCAAATATTTTAAATACACAACAAAACGATTCAGGACAAATTAAAAATTTGAATTCCGATTTCTAATTCCTAAGTGGATCTCGTTATAATTATTGATTTGTTGATCATTTGACTATTACGTCAATAAACTTTTGACAGCTTAATATGACATTTTTTGGTTGTTGTTGCTTTTATTACTCGCTCGGGAGAGCAGGCAAGTGAACTAAGCCATACAGCCTTTGACATTCTTTTTGTTGTTTGACATAACATGGTGTGACATGGGTGGGCAAATTGGTATATCATATGATAATAAATATTGCACTAATATTAGTGCAATATTTTCTAACTGTTGTGTTAAAATGCTGTTATTTTAATAAAAAATATTGTTTTTGGAAGTTATAAATTTTTATTATACATTGTAATCAATGTTACGTTTAACTGTTAAGACAGTAAGCAGTCAAGAATCGTTATTTAATTGTTCCTTTTTTTACTTATTTTTTTATAATAAAATCATTTCAGATTAGATTAGAGTATTATTATGAAATTATACAGGAAAGATAGGATACAAACAAAGAATCGAAATTGGAGTATATAGAAGGAGGGCCGGGTGGGCCGGTCTCTTCCCTGTTTGGTCTAGTGTCTGTGAGGTTTTGTTTAAATATACATAAATGTAATGTGGGTAAGTTTGCACCTCTCTCTCTCTCTCTGCATTTAAAGGTGTGGCAGGCTCTTACCTATGGATTTTTTCAAAAACTTACGTACGAATCTTATCATTATCTATCATGATATTGAGACGGTGACGGGCTCACCACCTATCACGTTTTCACAAAAATATCTTCGGTGGAAGGTGGGTCGAAACACCCAATTGTGTAGACCTCTGTCTACCCCTGTATTGGGAATGGCGTAAAAATATTTATTATTTTATTATTATTATTACCGGCAACAAGGGCAGGATGCAGTGTTTTATAAACAAGTAAAAGCATTAAGCAGTTAGAAAAAAGTCCGCTGGAAAATTGGACCATTTACTACTTTTTTTAAACAAAGATTTAAAACAATTTTTTATCCTGAAGGAATTCAAGGAAGCGATCAAAGTGATGACATTAATAAACGTAATGGGTAGTGAAGCATGTGAACTAATAGTGAAAATGTGCAGTCCAGTAAAACCGACAATGAAATCTTGACCTTGTGACCAATATTTGGTTACAAACACAATATGCAACCTAAATCTACTTTGCTAGCTGAAAGGCTTTTTACAGAGACGATATTTCTTTCGAGACAGCTTTTCCGATATCCACACCCGAATCCGCACCCGCTTCCGCTCCCATACCCTCACCCATTCCCGTTCCCACACCTGCACCGGCTCGCGAGTCCGCATTCACACCCGCAGACACACACGCTGTTGCTCTCGCATTCGCTCCCATTCCCGTTCACGTACCCAATCCTACCCTCGCTGTCGCATCGGCACATGACAAACCCGGCAGAAAAACACAAACCTTGTAACTAACTGCTAACATTAAATATTCAATCAAGAAACTTATGTGTTATAGTAACGATGCGAATTCTCTCAAAAACTCAATCGAAAACTCAATCATGTTTAAAAAAAATCATTTTAACTAATTTGAAACAACCTTTTTATACCCATAATTTCCGCCCATTTTTGTAAGTTATACTAGACAACTATATATCTATAAACAAGAAGTTTATACCAGTGTTTATAGGGTAAATACATTTTGGTCTATCATTCTTTCATACCTCTAATTTAACCTGGAATAATTTTTTCTCTTAGTTCACTTTGTCTAATACGTGCATAATAAGCGTCACGCACACACTTCAGTCAAATATAAATATTCGATTGACGCTAGTAACAGAAGAAACAGCAATTAAAATATTATAACTGTCTTGGTTGAAATAAAATGATGTGTTATAAGAATATAAATTAAAATTGCCATATTGCCTGTTATAATATATATTCTTTCTGTACAGTCAGTACTGTACTGTACAGTACAGTGGCTCAGTCTTTTACAAAGAGTATGTAATCAGAACGTCGTATTTGAAAATAAAATAATAATTTATCAGACAACAATAACGCTTACGGTAGATATAAATCGTAGTTATTATATATAATTCTTTGTATAGTAATCTTGAAAGATATAACATATTTTATATAAGTAATATCTACGCATCTACATATTTTATAAAAACATTTGGTTAAAACCATAAAATAATAATAATATATCTTGACGCCCTTCCCAATACAGAGGTAGACAGAGTCTAGTCTAGACAATTAAAACCCTTCGACCCACCTTCCACCGAAGTTATTTTGGGACAACGTGACAGGTGGTGAGCCCGTGGCGTTTTAGGTCCAAGCCAACGGTATGAAACGTACATAGGTTTTAAAAAAAAGCCATTGTTACGAGACTGCCACCTGGGGATCGAATCGGATCTCTCGACTCGAATTTCGATCACCCAATCACTCGGCTATCGTGACTTCATCGTGGTTAAAAACATATACTTACTTACTTATCTTCACGCACAATCACTGACGGGATAGCCAGAGAGAACAGATCGCCAAGTGACACGATCCCTACATACTTCTTTCGCTTCTAAAAACATATACGATATGTATATAACTGAGAGATAAGATTTTAACGACGTATCTTACATTTAGTTAATCCATTGACCACTTTTCGAGTTTAGCGAGCACTAACATACGGATAATGTATTTTAAACATATAGGTTACTTTCATATAATATAATATTTAACTGAAAGAATCAAAAACTATGTAAAATTATGTTAAGTTCCATAGATGTTTTCAATGCAAAAAGGTTTCAAAAGTCGGGAGTAAATCCCGATGTTTCACCGTTATCATTTAAATTTATGTACATATGTGCTTAAATTTCTTTCATACATGCATGTAAAACATTGAAAAACAAACAATGGATCACCCAAAACATTTAAATCCATATTGTTATAGTATTTTAACTAAACCATAACGAAAGTTTTTAACCACAGTTAGAAACAATTAATACACCTATTTTTTAAGATTTTAATAAAACTCACAGTAGTTTATTATTTAACAATATAAGACAATATAAGCCATTTAAAGGAATCGATGTAATTTTAAGTCTTGACCCTACAGGAATCTATTTCCCTTGTTATCTGTGTTCAAATCTAAGTTTCATCCTTGTTTAAATTGGTGATTAACGATATGAAAACATATTTCATTTTGGTATATCATTGACTCCAAAACCCATTGAAAACCATTATCGTTTAAATAGTGCTTGCCTTGAGCTTTTCTATTTATTAGAATATTTTTATTGTCATCTAACAAAAAAACGAGTTTTGTTTAAAATTCATTATTTTGAAGAAGACTGAATTTTCATCCCACACAGTAGATAGTATCCAACATTGTAAATTGTTTCTTTGGTCTTTACTACCCATTGCGACGTTTGTGTCAAAGGAACATTGGTCATCTTCCAATGTAATATTATATGTTCGATAAAAGAATTTAATTGATTCTTTATTAAATAATGTCTTCAAAATATCTGGAAAGTAATTAACTACGACGTTCTTTGCTCCGTTATTCCAAAGTTGATACTCATAGCTCATGATGTTCTTATTGTGTTCTCTCATCAATTTTTAACTACATAGGAAAAGTAGTACTCAGGGCTGTTAGATTTAGATTTAAATTTAAATCGGTATTTGTCAATGCTGTAAAAACTTTAGTCTTTTTTATAGCATTGACATATACCGCGTTTTAATGTCTATTTTACATTTTCTTTTAGATCATTCACACTTACGTAAACACCACGGTTTTTAAATGATTTTAACTTTTTAATGGAGTCCGGCAACTCACTATCTGGATAATGCAAAAGACCTCTTTCCTCCACTTCTGATTCAAGATTCTTAATATCTTCGCTTCTTCTGTCATAAGCAAACACTACGCCTTTACCAAAATCATTGTTTATTACTCGCGCTATATCTTTAGCATAACTTTTGTTTATGTTTGTTTTTATAACAGTAACAAGAGAGTTGTCCTTAATAAATTTTCTAGTATCGCAGTTTTCATAGCTTGCTATAGGAATTCAATTCATTTTTATTAATATCAGGACCCTTGTTAACAAGCTTGTATTGATGATTAACGTTATAACAATCAGTGAAACCGCTAATTTATTTCGGTGGGTTAGAAAATATTTTTCCTTCACCCCGATAATCAATGTGTTCCACCAGTTTATTAAGAAACTCTGATATTTTTAACAGCTTATATTCACCAAAAATTGGGTTCTCCGAATAAGGATATAATTTGTTTGTATTTAACTCATAATTTTATTATCAGGATTACGTATTCCTTGGTCTTTTAAATAATATACTTTATAATATTAAATTTCGTTGTGATATTATAATATAAAAACTATTTCTGTATAATACAACATTCATTAATTTATAATGAAGACGGCTACGGACTCATTGTCTAGCACAGTCTAATAAAAAAGGGTTGACAAAACTAAATGGCTGTAGGTAACCATGTGACCATCGACTACCCAAGAATGGGTAAGAATATATAATTATATTACCTTACACTTTATATTGAAATACAGGTTCTTATCATTTATGATATGAATGGTAATGGATGTGGGTTTTGCGGAGCAATATCAACATTAAAAAACTACAAGTTTCTGGTATAACTTTTTGCGACGTGAATCCGTTGTGCCACTTTTAGCAACGAAACTTCAGATTTATCATAAATAATTCCAATAAAAAATTTTCTTACTGATGGGTTTCAATCCGGTGCAAAGATCGAAAGATATTTATTTTACCTTCACGCAATTTTCCAAACTGGGGTAGGCAGAGGTCCAGACAATGAAGTCCTTTTGTCCCACTTTTGGCCGAAGATTATTTAGAATTATGAGACAAGTGCCGTCTTCTTATCAAAACTAACGATATTAATATTTAGATACACATACTTAGATACATATTATTTAACTTAGAATGATTAATATCTTGACTCAAAATGTATTATTTACATTTTAGTACATTTATTGGTACGTGTATTTAATTATGTGTTGTTATATTTTTTTATTATTTGGGAAACTGCGCAACTGAAGTAAAGATACTTCAAAGTCTAAAGACGAAAGTATACACCAAGTGCGAGTTGACAGTGATGAGATATATACGGCATGCAGTGAAGGTCCTTCACTGCATGCCGTATGAGGAAGCTCAATGTTGCTCAGTCTGCTATGGAAAGGACAAACTCGGTGTTTCTTTGAATGAGAATCTGTAATGAAGACGTCCGCAGCAGAACCAGGATAACCGACATAGCCGTAAAGATCAGCACGTTTAAGTGGCAATAGGCCGGTCACATAGCTCGTAGAACTGACAACCGTTGGGGAAGAAAGGTTCTCGAGTGGCAACCTCATACAGGCAAACGAAGTACAGGATAGCTCCATAACATGAAGCGACAACCTGCATAACGCTGCAGAGAGACATTGGATGCAGATGTCACAGGACCACTCTATGTGGCAATATTTGGGGGACGCCTATGTTCAACAGGGGACTTCTGATTGTGATATGATAATGATGATATTTGTATATATATTTGTATATATGTGGTATAGGTGTATATATAGTATTTTTACAGCTTTTGTGATATATATTTTATACTGTATTTTGTTTATTTATAGTTCATTCTGAATTAGTACCTTGTTTTTTTTTTTTTTTTGGCTCGCAAGTTAGAGTTGAAGACAATAATGGCTGCTGCTGCGAAGCGCTGCGTCCCCTAGAACGAAAGAGATGACTTCCGACATGGGGGAGGGGCCATGCGGTCCGAGGGCCCCAGTTGGTTTGGAGGAAAATCTCCTCTCGGATCGCCTTGTGTTAACCTTTTAGCGACGACTACGATCACGAGAAAGTCTCGTGCTAGTCGTGAAATTACGACGATGGCGAGGTTGTGTAAGCCGCAGAACGCGGCTTGTGTCTGTGTGTGTGCGAAAGTACGTAGGGGGCGGGGCCTCATACGCATTGTTGACACGGGTGATTGCGTCATCATCGTCTATGATGACGCATTTCGGGCGCCTCAATTGAGGTGGAGTATCGCGCGCGGGTGTGTAATTCTCTAACGCTGCCACTAGCAGATTTGTATGTAAGTTCGTCCTATCGAAGTAGTCGATGGAGAACTTTTTAAATAGCGCTGCCATTGTAGGCAGTTTGAGATCGCGATGCAGATCTACATTCCGCATATATGCGGGAGCGCCGGTTGCGCGGCGCATGAATCGGTTTTGAATCACTTGGAGTGAGTTCAAACGTACTTTGGGGACGTGCGCGAATACTATACTGGCGTATGACATGACGGGTCGCACGCAAGTTGTGTATAGGCGTATTTTGTGTTTTAGCAGCATTTTATTATTATTATTTATTTATCTTCACGCACAATCCCTGACGGGGTAGCCAGAGAGAACAGATCGCCAAGTGTCACGATCCCTACATACTTCTTTCGCTTCTTTCAGATTCATCATCTTCTTCATACATGCACGTCTAGGTATCCGAGTACTCTTGACCCTCCTCTCTTCGAGCAATTTGCTCACATGGTCTTCGAAAGTTAATCTCGGTCTACCTCGACACCTTTTAATATTAACTTTCGCGCTATATATTTTCTTCACCATTCGGTCTTCACTCATTCGCTCAACGTGCCCAAACCATCGAAGCACGCCCTTATCCATTTTTGAGACAAGGTCATCTTTCAAACCTGCCATATTGCGAATCTCTTCGTTTCGCTTTCGGTCGGCCATGGTAAGGCCGCACATTTTACGAAGAGATCGCATCTCCACTGCATTCAACCTGCTTTTATGCTTCTTCTGGTATACCCAGGTTTCGCTGCCATATAACAAAGTCGGTACCAACACTGCGTTATGTATTGCAAGGCGTGCACTTTCACAACGCCTTGCCTTTGATTAACGCAGTCAGGGCACCATTGACTTTGTTCCCGGCAGCGACACGCCTGTCCACATCTAAATCACATCTTCCATCCCGGCTAAACGCACTCCCCAAGTATACAATTTCATTCACCTGTTCTAGACATTCCTGATTTACCCAAATTTCGCACTTCGTTCTTTCTTCGTCCCTTTCAAATACCAGAACCTTAGTTTTATTAGCATTCAAACGGAGACCATTAATTTCACATTCTTCTTTCATACACGTGACTAATGCAGTTCTGCCTCTGATGGTGCTATAAGCACTGCATCATCAGCATAAAGCAGACAATTTACTTTTATGTCACCCAATTTCACACCCAAACAGCTATCTTTCAGCTTCTGTAAACAGCTGTCGATTTACAGTATGAATAGCCAGGAAGACATGACACAACCCTGTTTTACGCCCGTTTGGACGCTAAACATGGGTGACAGGTCATGCCCTACCCGCACACAGGCTTTACAGTCACAGTAAAGTGACTGCACAGCCCTTAGCAATCGACCATCCACACCATACCCCGGCAACAGTTCCCACATTTTCTTCCTTACAACCTTATCAAATGCTTTCTCAAGATCCACAAAAGCACAGAAAATCTTCTGATTAGCAGCCAGAAGCTTCGCCGTGATCATGCGGAGAGAAAACATATGATCCGTGCATCCTCTTCCAGGTCTAAATCCGCGTTGTGCCTCCCATAGAAATCTTTCCGATTACTCTTGCATCCTACGTGTCCAAACCTTCGAGGAAACTTTACTTGCTAAACTGGTCAAGCTGATCGCCCGATAGCACCCGCAGTCATAATGTGAACCTTTTCCTTTATATAAAGGCACAATGACCGCGGATCGCCAATCATCCGGAACAGCCCCCGTTCGCCAGCACAAATTGCACAGCAGATGAAAGCTGTCCCAGACGCGTGGCCCACCATACTTGACCAATTCAGCAGTAACTCTGTCTAGTCCCGCAGCCTTACCACCACATTTCAAACTTCTAATCGCACATTCAATCTCTTTCATACTGATGACCTCAGTGTCATCGAGGTCCGAGTCTGGCGTACCAGTCACGGCGTCACCCCCGGATCTCCCACTTAGATCATCACACGCATACATCTCTCTATAAAATTCGCTCCATCGCTGCATGACGTCCGATTTTTCTGAGAGGACGTCATTAGTTCCCGAAAGCACTTTATTCATTCTTAAGGCTGTCGCACCACTCCGGGTCCTTCCAACCTCTTTCCAGAAGAGTTTGGCGTTCTCCTTGAAGTTGTGCGACAACCTTTCGTCCGCTTCCACTCTACTCCTTTCACGCACTTCCTCAATCAATGCTTTCGTGTGAACTTTCTGGAGCTTATATCTTTCTTTCCTCTTCTCTCTCATATCCTTATCATTACTAGAGGCCAAGTAGTCTAACCATGCTTTCTTCTTCCTATTTACAGCTTCTTTCACTACGTCATTCCACCATGCATCACCCTTTTACTACTACCTCTTTTCACATTTCCACACACGTCTTCCGCTGCACTAACCATTCCATCTCTAAGGCTCTGCCATATTTCTTCCACACATTCTTTCCTAACACCAATGCTGTCCAGCTTTTCGGCTACCCTTGCTTGATATTTATTCCTAGTGTCCGCTTCCTGAAGCTTCCAGCTTCGGATGCTACCGACCGACTGTGGTTCTGGTATCGCCGTCCGGTGGCGCCAACCCGCGAACAGACCCTAAATCTAGTAATCACTAGGTAGTGATCCGTTCCCAGGTCAGCACCTCGGAACACCCGCGTTTCCATCACCTGTTTTCGCAGTCGGTCATCCACCAGGAATAAATCGATCATACTTCTCTCATTCTCTCTTGTTCTAGTATACATATGGATTTTCTTGTGACTAAACATAGTGTTTGTCACAAGAAGACCCTTTTCCTTGCATACAGCCAGTATAAGCTTGCCAGCATCGTTAACCCTTTTATCGCCAAACATTCCAAGCACCGACTCGTACCCTGGCCGAGCGGTACCAACCCATCCATTCAAATCACCACATACAACAATTCTTTCGTTTCCTCTAACCAAGTCTAGAACTTTTCTTACATTCTCCCAAAACTCCTCCAGCTCGGGTGCTCCAGCGTGACGGGTGGCGGTCCCCATCGCCGCTTTGCGCGCTGCATTTCACACCAACGGGGACGAACTGGTGTGCGTCGCCTTGGGGGGACGCCCTAACCCTCGTTGGCATGGGTGCGCAGCTGTGTAGAATTGCAGCCCTGAAAAGGGCTGGCAGGGGTCGCGACGAGCACGCTTCTACAATGACCCCCTTTTGCTGCGGCTATTTGTAAGGTTAAAGAGGCGGCCGGATATGAAGGCCGCTCTATCCCTGACAATTTTAATATGTTTCTTGAAGTTCAGTCTACGGTCTAAGGTGACTCCAAGATATTTTACTTCTGACACCCAGGGAATGGGTTTGTCGAAGAGGGGTTATGTTACTGAATCTGTTAGGGCGATTCGAGTTTTTGTGATTCCTGCTGAACAAGACCGCGTTGCTCTTTTCAGGATTTATGTCGATCCTCCATTTCCTAAACCACTCGCTTAAGGCGGTGGCCGCGGCTTCGAGGCGAATGTAGATTCTCGATGCGTTAAGATCCGCAGAGTATAGAGTGGTATCGTCGGCGAATAAGGCCAATTCTATCTTTTTATTTGGGTCTTTTGGGATATCGCTCGTATAAAGCGTGTATAGTGTGGGCGAGAGGACCGAGCCTTGCGGAAGGCCGGCTTTAAGTCTCTGCTGGAGGACAGAGTGCCCTCGACTTTGTAGCGGAAGGTGCGATTCGACAAGTTGGCTTGTATGATGTGCACAAGCCTGTCTGACATACCGTAGTTGTATAGCTTGTATATCAAGCCATTGTGCCAGACTTTGTCGAACGCTTTCGCGACATCGAAGAAGAGTGCTCCTACCTTATATTTGGGGTTATCATTTAGGCGCTCGAGTATGTGCTCCGTGAGGCGGTGCACTTGCTGAAAACATGAGTGCTTAGCTCTAAAGCCAAACTGCTCATCAGGAATGACATTTAGTGACTGAGCGCTGTCCTTGAGGCGGATCAGAATTATGCGCTCGTAGATTTTCCCCAGTGCGCTGAGGAGACTAATGGGCCTATAGCTAGAGGCCTGTTTTTTCGGTTTCCCGGGTTTATGGATCCCTATTACGTGGGCTTCTTTCCAGGAGTCTGGAAAGGTGCAACTTGTGAGAAGGGCATTGAAGATTGCTACTAATAGTAATAGCAACGAATTTGGGAGAGTTTTAACTAACCTATTTGAGATGCCGTCGGCTCCTGGAGCCTTACGTACCCTAAGGTTTTTAATTATACCCTTAACCTCTTCGAGTGAGGTAGGCGGGAGAGGTTCACCCGTTAGTGGCTGCGTCATTTTCCGAGATACGAAGTCGTCCACATTCTGAATGTGTACGGGATCTGTGGGTTGCGTGCTTGGAGAGCATTGACTTTCGAAGCTGTCGGCTAAACATTCGGCTTTTCCTATCGTCAAAAGCTATAGAACCGTCGGGACTGACCAGGGGAGGCATAGATACGACAGAGTCGGACTTCATCGACCTCGCCAACTGCCAGTAGGCAGTGTGCGAAGGCGTGATGTCCGACATTAGCTTGTCCCATCTTTGCCCCCTCAACTCAGCCATGCGCTGTTTAACCTCCTTTGGAGTTGGCGCGTCCTAACGCGGTTTGCGTCAGTGCTATACCTTTCGTATGCCCTATTGGCAGCATTTTTCTCTCACAACAGCTGTCTGAGCTCAGCAGGCAACTCAAAGCGGCGGTCATTTGCCGCTTTGACCCGCCTGGAGGATACACTGACGGCGGTTTTAGGTGAGAGGTGAGATGAACGACGGCGGCAAGTGCCGTGTCTTTATTATCAATGACCTCCGGTATGTTTGCTAACTCCGGGGAATCCGTAGACTCGAGGTATTCCTCGAGTTTACACCAGTCTGTCACGGTTTTGGTCAAAGTGACCTCTGCGTGCGGCTGCCCTAGCTGCATTATGACCGGTCGGTGGTCTGAATTAAGTTCGTGATGAACTTCTATTTTCGCAAGAGGTAGCAATATATTCTTTAAGAGAGCTATATCGAGAATGTCCGGATTCTGGTTCCTCTGCGCGGGTATTCTAGTTGGCTCGAGGGGACCTATAACAACAAAGTTTAGGTTTATACTTAGAGTTAGGAGGGCGAGTCCATTATTATTTTCATTGCGGCGTTCCAAGCAGAGTGCTTGCTGTTTAAGTCTCCGCTATTAACACCGAGTCGCTTAAATTTAGCGGTGCCTCGATGTCGCCCCTTAGAATTGTTTTCGAAGGCGGGAGATAAGCCGATATCACAGTGATGGGCTGATGGCCTGTCATTGCGATCTTACAACCGGAAGCTTCCATGTTGACAAGAGACGGAAGGTCAATTGGCACACAGTGTAGCGAACTTGAAATAGATCAACGTACCGCCCCGCAGGCGGGAGCGGTCGTTTCTAACTAAGCGATAGTTAGCTATCTTCGGGTCGCGTATGCTAGACTTGAGTAGGGTCTCCTGTACTAACATTATGTCTAGCTGATGGACTGAGACAAATTCCCTAACTTCGTCCATCTGTTTTTTTAAGCCGTATGCGTTGAAGAAGCCGACAGCTAGCGATTTAGGTTCAGTTCTTTCGCTTATGTTTGTGTCGTTCATAATGGGCGAGACAAAAATAAATGAAGAATTATTGGCGGGAGGGGGACCTCGGGAAGTGAACGAGTCACTTTTTACTAACTAAGTTTTGGAGCTCTTCGTAGATGGAAGAGTGCTCCGTTATGGCCTTTAGCAGGTCCATTGGGTCGTTAGCCTCGCGCGTTTTACGGGCGAGGGCCCGGATTTCTGCCATATTAATGGCGCCTAAAATTTGGAGGACCTGTTGAAGGTCAGCCATGTCCGATACGGTTGTTGGATCGGACTGAGAGGTGCTAAGCGCAGGCTTTGTGCTCTGCGGTTTAGGGACAGCGGGGACCGCGTCTTTCGACGCTGTAGTCTTTTTCGCCATTTGTGGGGGTTTCACCCACGCATTCGCGGGAATGGGAGCTGGTACCAGCTTCTCTGTTTGTGGAGCCTTCTTTGACGCCCGGTTGCGTTTCCCATTCGGGGCTTTAGGGCATCCGCGATAGCTCGCGGGGTGCCCCTCAGTCACGCACAGGACGCAACTTGGTTTTACACCAGACTCCCTGGTGATGGCGCACTCAGAGGTGATGTGATCACCTAAGCATTTCACGCACCGTGGGCGCGCGAAGCAATGCCGAGCTGAGTGCCCATAGATCTGGGATCTATGGCACTGGCCGATCGTTTTCCGCTTGTGCGGAGCCTCGACGGTGATGCCCTCAAGGTCAAGGACCGTCTTTATTTTAAAAATTTTGTTACCCTCGGGGTAGGCTCTAGGTGAACCATGACCATGTCATAGTTCACCTTGGTCCTCTGCCCTTGTTTTTTTTTATTTTTACACCTATTATATCTCACCACGCCACGGGTTAACTGGCAGAGAATGCGAATAGGTATTAACCCTTTGTTACCTTATATAGGGGGAGACAAAGCAGGTAGGATAAGGATCAATACGTTTGTCCACGGAAATAAAAAATATGGCACTGCCATGTTTTGTGTTCAGTAATTTTTTTAATACATTGCTTTGTTATTCTCCAACCATAAAGGTGTACAAAATTGCCATGATACCAACTGATACTAAAACATACTATTTTATATTATTTATTAACAGCGACAATTTGCAATATCCAGTTTGTAAAATGAGATAGTTTTGTATAAACACCTGGATAATAACGTAATCCACAACCGTATCCAAATGAAACCAAACCAACCACAACACCTTTGTAAATCAAGGGCCCACCAGAATCTCCGTAACATCCGTCTATCCCATCCACGTCTATGCTACCGGCGCACAGCATTGAATCATTTATAACCGCCCCAATTGTGTTGTAACGCATAACGCATTCCTGTTGATCTATTGTCACCATCATTGTGTATTGCAGTTGATCGGGTTGGGGTCCACCACGCTGAAAATTTGAATAAAATTTAAAAAGCGCTAAATACTGAATAACCGCATTGCAACCTATTGTCCATTTTTCCAAAAATGCTGTTTTTGACAAATATTAAATAAATAAATATCTTCACACCATTCCCAATACGAGGGTAGACAGAGGTCTAATCTAGACAATTAAGTCTCTTCGACCCACCTTCCACCGAAGATATTTACTGGACAACGTGACAGGTGGTGTGCCGCTATTATTCAAAATAGATTACTAAATGATGGCAGCCGTAATATAAAGGATTTTTTTATGAATAAAGAAATAAGGAGATGGGGAAAAAAAAGGGAATGAAACTAAAACGTGGGAAATGGCGTTAGGTTTCTAGATAATAGGAATTAAGAAGTTTTTGAATGAAGGAAGAGATGGAGCACGTCGAATATGTAAGGGCAAAGTGTTCCACAGGCGGACAGCGGTAACAGTAAAGATTTATTATAAAAGGAAGAGGAGTGTAGAGGAGTTCGGAGGAAAGATTGACAGCGGAGCGAAGAAACCGATCATAGGAAAGGGACATATACTCAAACCGATCTTTTAGGTATTGGGGAGAGTATGGATTAAACAACACGGAGTACAAAGCAGAAAGGATGTGCGTATTCCTGCGAAGGCGGATTGGCAGCCACTTGAGCTTCTTGCGAAATTCAGAAATGTGGTCATATTTGCGAAGCCCAAATATGTAACGAATACTAAGGTTTTGAATTCGCTCAAGTTTGTTAAGCTGCTCTTCAGTTATGTCGAGATAGCAAATATCAGCATAGTCAAGGATGGGCAAAAGTAAGGACTGAGCAAGCACAACTTTAGTAGTCAACGGTAGGAAGTTACGTAGTCTGCGTAAAGAACCCAGTGTTGCAAACATTTTACGACTAACTTCATTAATTTGTGGAGTCCATGTCAAACAGGAGTCAAATATAACACCCAGATTCTTAAGTTTTTTGCTATAAGGGATATGAGTACCATTGAGATAAATTTGCGGTATATTAGACCAATCAATTTTAGAAATAATTCTTGGACTTCCAACAATTATTGACTGACTTTCTTGGGATTGATACATAAACCATAAGATTTGCTCCACTTCAAGATACAAGTCAAGTCAGCATTTATCGACTCAATTGCTGCTGGCAGGGCTTCCAATGAAGATTGTTTATAAATTTGGAGATCGTCTGCATACAAGTGGTAAGAAGAAGATATGTGATTGCTTACTGAATTAATGAAAATAGCAAAAGGAACGGAGACAACACGCCACCTTGAGGACGCCAGCGCCAATACTAGTCCAGGTGGAAAAATATCCTGAACCTGGATACGTTGCCGGCGTCCTACTAGGTAACTACGAAACCAATCAATTGCAGCCGGAGATATGTTAAGAGAGCGCAAAATACCTAACAGGATTTCAAAATCAACAGTATTAAACGCATTACTGAAATCCAGCAGAGTAAGTACTGTTAACTTTGATTTTCCATTCCATAACGAATATCGTCAGTAATTTGCAAAAGTGCTGTGGTTGTACTGTGTCCGGGTCGGAAACCGGATTGCAGAGGATTGAAAAGGTTTTTAATACATTGCTTTGTTATTCTCCAACCATAAAGGTGTACAAAATTGCCATGATACCAACTGATACTAAAACATACTATTTTATATTATTTATTAACAGCGACAATTTGCAATATCCAGTTTGTAAAATGAGATAGTTTTGTATAAACACCTGGATAATAACGTAATCCACAACCGTATCCAAATGAAACCAAACCAACCACAACACCTTTGTAAATCAAGGGCCCACCAGAATCTCCGTAACATCCGTCTATCCCATCCACGTCTATGCTACCGGCGCACAGCATTGAATCATTTATAACCGCCCCAATTGTGTTGTAACGCATAACGCATTCCTGTTGATCTATTGTCACCATCATTGTGTATTGCAGTTGATCGGGTTGGGGTCCACCACGCTGAAAATTTGAATAAAATTTAAAAAGCGCTAAATACTGAATAACCGCATTGCAACCTATTTTCCATTTTTCCAAAAATGCTGTTTTTGACAAATATTAAATAAATAAATATCTTCACACCATTCCCAATACGAGGGTAGACAGAGGTCTAATCTAGACAATTAAGTCTCTTCGACCCACCTTCCACCGAAGATATTTACTGGACAACGTGACAGGTGGTGTGCCCGTCGCCGTTTTTGAGGTGCCATTATACATTTTTAATACCGACCCTTGACTTTGTATAGAATTAAAGTTTAAAAGGGGACACCATTACTAGGGATTGTACGTTTAATGGCTCATTTAATTTTTTTCATCATTCTCACCAACATTTAGTTGGGCATCTAAGAAAAGGTGAATAACAATCAATAATTGAGATCCGACCTGTATATAAAAAGTATACATAAACATTGATAAAGCTAAGAAACATTTAGTTGGGCATCTAAGAAAAGGTGAATAACAATCAATACGACCTGTATATAAAAAGTATACATAAACATTGATAAAGCTAAGAAACATTTAGTCATAGTTGAGTAAAAATATTAAAATAATGATAGTAACAGTTGCAAACTTACCTCTGTTTCTCCCCAACCCACAAGTGTGCAGAGGGAGTTAGGTGAAATTTCTGTACCCGGCTTTGTTATAGTTCCTTGTCTAACAAATCTACTTAGCGTAAACGGGGTAAACACGACTAACACAGCAATGTCGTTTGTGTAATAATACTTATCGAAGGATGGATGAGGTATAATTGTTTTTATCTTGTGTAAGACACCACCCCGGGTCCGATATGAGGAACCCACGCGAACCCTCCAGAACTGAGGTAGAGAGTAACTGTAAAACATACATAGTTAGATATATATACAAATAGGGACAACATTACTCTGATCCCAAAGTAAGTGGTAAAGGCACTTGTCTTATGAAATCCGAAGTTACGTGGATGCCATAGAAATTCAGAGAGTGTACAGTGTGCAAAATGTGCTTTTCATTTTGCCCCAGCTGGGAATTGAACTCGGGAGAGCTAACGAGACTATGAAAACTGATGCACACGCCACTTGTCTACGGAGGTCGTTATGAAAATATTTAATATGCATCTATCGCGTTTACCATCGATGATACATTGTCCTTCGCAATAATATAGATTTAGATCTAGATCCAGATAAAAGTAAAGATATAGATATAGATATGAATGTAGATATAGATATAGATATAAGATATAGATATGGATATAGATATAGATATAGATATGGATATGAATATGAATATGAATATGGATATAGATATGAATGTAGATATGAATATAGATATAGATATATATAGATATAGATATAGATATATAGATATGAATATAGATATAGATGAATATAGATATAGATATGAATGAATATGAATATAGATATGGATATAGATATAGATATAGATAGATATAGATATATGAATATAGATGTAGATATAGATATAGATATAGATATGAATGTAGATATAGATATGAATATAGATATAGACATAGATATAGATATATGAATATAGATATGGATATGAATATGAATATAGATATAGATATGAATATGAATATAGATATAGATATGAATATAGATATAGATATAGATATAGATATATAGATATAGACATAGATATAGATATGGATATGGATATGGATATGGATATGGATATGAATATAGATATGAATATGGATATGGATATGGATATGGATATGGATATGGATATGGATATGGATATGGATATGAATATAGATATGAATGTAGATATGAATATGGATATGGATATGGATATGGATATGGATATGGATATGGATATGAATATGGATATGGATATGGATATGGATATGGATATGGATATGGATATGAATATGGATATGGATATGAATATGAATAGATATAGATATGATATAGATATAGATACAGATATAGATATAGATATGGATATAGATATGAATGTAGATATAGATATGGATATGAATATAGATATAGATATAGATATAGACATAGATATAGATATGAATATGAATATGAATAGATATAGATATGGATATAGATATAGATATAGATATAGATATAGATACAGATACAGATACAGATACGAATACAGATACAGATACAGATACAGATACAGATACAGATACAGATACAGATACAGATACAGATACAGATACAGATACAGATACAGATACGAATACAGATACAGATACAGATACAGATACAGATACAGATGCAGATACAGATACAGATACAGATACAGATACAGATACAGATACAGACAGATACAGATACAGATACAGATACAGATACAGATACAGATACGAATACAGATACAGATACAGATACAGATGCAGATACAGATACAGATACAGATACAGATACAGATGCAGATACAGATACAGATATAGATATGGATATAGATATAGATATATATAGATATAGATATAGATATGAATATAGATATGAATATGAATATGGATATAGATATAGATATAGATACAGATACAGATATAGATATGGATATAGATATGAATATGAATAGATATAGATATGGATATGGATATGGATATGGATATGAATATGAATATGGATATGGATATGGATATGGATATGGATATGGATATGGATATGGATATGAATATAGATATGAATGTAGATATAGATATGGATATGAATATAGATAGATATAGATGTAGATATGAATATGAATGTAGATATAGATATGGATATGGATATGGATATGAATATGAATATAGATATGGATATGGATATGAATATAGATATATGAATATGAATATAGATATAGATATGAATATGAATATGAATATAGATATGGATATGAATATGAATATGGATATAGATATAGATATAGATATAGATATAGATATAGATATAGATATAGATATAGATATAGATATAGATACAGATATAGATATAGATATAGATATAGATATAGATATAGATATAGATATAGATAGCTATTTAAAAATTTCAAACCAAAATAAGCAGACAGGTGACGGGCAGCAGTGTCTACAGTGCAGTGTCTGGTACTGCGATCGCTAATCTCTTGCTGAACATGATGATTATGGTAAACACCCTTCTACGGCAGAAGTCTATATAGTTGACTACTCAAGCCGTTATGTATGTACATACATAATTCACATGTAAGATACATGTTAAGAATTTTATAATCCTACATAAGGATTTTTTTAAGGATATAAGGATTAAAAAAGTCACGATAGCCGAGTGGTTGGGTGGTCGGAATTTCGAGCCGAGAGACCCGAGTTCGATCCCCAGGTGGCAGGCTCGTACCTATGGGTTTTTCAAAAACCTATGTACGAATTCTATCGTTGGCTTGGATATAAAGACGGCGACAGGCTTACCATCTGTCACGTTGTCCCGAAAATATCTTCGGTGGAAGGTGGGTCGAAGGGACTTAATTGTCTAGACTCGACCTCTGTCTACCCCTGTATTGGGAATTGCGTGAAGATATTTAATTTTTAATTTTTTTACATAAGGACTAAACATGATTACGACGTTCGATTTAGAAACAATTTGGAATTAAAAACAGACCCTTCAATTTTATTAATTTGTATAAATCTATAGATTTTAACATGAAATATAAGTAATGAGCCTAGTAAAACAAAATCGATAAATTGATACTTTTTAAATATTCTTTCTTATTAATAACATTTCTTTTTACACACTAATTCTTAAGACACTAGCTACTCAAAACGTGGACGGCTTTTATGGCTTGAGAATAAAGGGGTAATAGTAATTAAATTTAACACAAACACCCTGTCTATGTAAAATAGCCACTGAATCGTTTTTAATCATTTAATAGATACACTTACTTTCTTCCAGTGTTCTGACTATATTGGAAACAATGTGCAGTAGATATAACATGTCGAGATGTAAGAATAACTCCAGCACAATGCTGACTGTACTGAAGCGTAGCCCAAGGATCTAGGAGCAATTGGGCTAAGATTGGAAATTGGCTTATTGTCGTAGTGGAACCACCTAATACTCGTGTTAGTGCTAATTGAGATTCAGCTGAAATAAAAGAAGAATGAAATGTTAAATTTAAAAACAAGAGTTATAATATTAATGAGCTCAGACACTAAGGTGTGCATACAAAAAAAAAGGTTTTTACATAGTTAAAAACGATTACAATAATAAAATACGTTTCACATATCTTGTGATATTTAATTATATTTTATAAAGATCTGCGCACCGAGGCTTTTCCCGCGGTATAAAAGTTAACGCAGAACCGTTTTTATTTTTGAAAAAATGAGTTGCCAGTGAAAGTCTCTTTAAAATCTGTTCAGCCGTATTAAAGATCCGAAACAAGCAGACAGACAGACAAAAATTTTATTTATTAAGTTTGCACCGTATACGCTTTAATGAAAAGCTGTTAATTTAGTGAAAAGCTGTTAATTTTCAATTACAAAGAGATATTTCTATTTTATTTATATGTAAATGATGTTACATACACATGATGTGTATGTAACATCATGAGACATAAGTTATATTACTGTGAATGTTCTTTAAAATCCATTCTGTAATTTTTGCGTGAAAGAGCAACAAACCTCACAAACTTTCGCATATAAAATATTAGTAAGATTACTTACCAACATTCAAAGCAACACTAAACATTAAAGGAAATAATGTATTTTGAATATACATTACAGATAAAGATAGTATCCAGAAATTTTCAATTTAGAATGTTTCTTCACCACTCAGCCGTTTTCAACAAACTGGCGATACACTGTAAGCGTCTGTTACTTTCTTGATTCTAACGTGCGCTATAAATTATTATGGGAGCTTATTATGTAGCCAGACAGATCTTGATCTTTTTCATGCCTATTTTTTATGTATTAGTAGACCAAAATTGTGGAATTACTATTAATAAATATTGAATATCAGTTCTGTCACGATAGCCGAGTAGTTAGGTAATCAGAATTCGAGTCAAGAGACCCGAGTATGATCCCCAAGTGGCTGGCTCATACCAATGTGTTTTTTAAACTTATGGTCGATTTATATATCGTTGACTTGGACATGAAAACGGCATGAAGAATGTCTTCGGTGAAGGTGGGCCGAAAGGACTTTTATGTCCGGAACTCTGTTTACCCCAGTATTGAGAATGGCGGGAAGTATGGAGCTTTTGTCGGGAATTTATCATAAACTCGGCAGTGAAGAAAAACATTATATGTTACTAGTATGAGAATTAACTAAAAATATACCTAGAAATATGTCATGTGTTAATATTTCTATGTAAACTTTTACGCTACATACTTTATAAACTATTCGGGCCACGCATTTGCTCAACGTGCCCAGACCATAAAAGCACGCCCTTTTCCATTTTGGTGATAAGATCATCTTTCAAACCGGCCCTATTTCCTTGCCTTAACTTGGGCTCTATCTCTTCCAATGATCAATGAATAATTTTTCTACTATATCCTTTATTTGAAAGATAGGAATATTTCACAAATTTTATGCCTAACCAAAAAACACTTCAATTGCTTTTCTTTTTCTCCAATTATTGATGAAGAGATCCGTAAAATCGTATTTTACAATTAAATCTAAAGCTATCGGCTGCAATGATGTGAGCAGAACTATGGTCCTTCTCATACTTGACTACATTTTACAAGTTATCACTCACCTTATCAATTTTTCTTTAACTAATATTTTTTTCCTTCTTTATGGCGTAAAGCTTTAATCATTCCACTTCCCAAAATATCAAATCCAAGTTTAGTAAATCATTTAAGGCCAATTTCTATTCTTCCCTTTTTTTCGAAGGTCTTAGAATCTGCTGCTCACAAACAAATCTCTGTATATATTTTTAGCAATTCCATATTAAGTCCTCTGCAGTCAGGTTTTCGTCCTGGTCACAGTACGACTACAGCGCACCTTAAAGTTCTCGATGACGTGCGCGAAGGCATGGAACAGTCACAAGTTACTGTTCTCGTGTTAATCGACTTTTCCAACGCTTTCAACACTGTTGACCATGATATCTTACTTGCTATTTGTAAACATATAGGGTTCTATTCATCAGTTTTGGATTGGTTCTTATCATATCTTCGTGGTCGCTAGCGGCAGGTCAAAGTTAATAACGAATTGTACTCTGACTGGTGTAATGTCGCTACTGGCGTTCCACAAGGCGGAATAATATCTCCCTTACTTTTTTCTATTTTTATTAATCACATTACTACCCAACTTCAAAGCTCGTATCATCTGTATGCGGATGATTTGCAGTTATATGTCCAAGCTGAGTTAAATACAATCAATTATAAGATAAACACTATAACTCAAGATCTTCAACGCATGTCGGCCTAGTCTAATAATTTTGGTGTTGCCGTTAACCCTGAGAAATGCCAAGCTATTGTCATTGGAAGCCCACGACGCCTCGCCAAGCTTAATCTGAATTCATTAGCACCTAATGACTTCTTGTATTTACGCGACTACTATACTACACATTTTAAATAAAACGACTTTCGGATTTTATCGCGTTTTTAATATAATATATCGCGTAATTAAAAACGCGATAAAATAAAATAAATAAATAAATATCTTCACGCAATGTATTGGGAAATACAGGGGTAAATATTTTCGGAACAACGTGACAATTTTTAAAAAACGCGATACAATCCGAAAATCATTTTATTTAAAGTGTTCATTAGACTCCAGATATTCGTAGGGTGTCTTCATTACCTTCTTTTAAGAAAAAGGTCTCAGACCACTACCTAACTTCTTATAGTGTGTAAAATCTCAAAATTTATATATTTATATAGATAATTGTACTGCATATTGACGGTAGCCGAAGGTAGCTGTGACAGCGGGATGTTCAAGACCTCAGTCCCCTCGTAACCACGGATGCTGTAAAGCATCCGAAACGTCGGGAAATAAAAATAGTTTGTAAAAATTTATTAAAAAACGTGATAAAATCCGAAAATCGTTTTATTTTAAATGTTGAGTATTCGCGTAAATACAAGAAATCATTATTATCCATGTTATTTTCTTCAAATAAAATGTTTTAAAAAAGTTAAAACTTACCTTTGACATATAAATTTTTTGGTTATCTTTACTATTTTATCACAATGAACTATCATTTAAGGCTAATTTTTATTTTAAAGTATTAAGATATCACAATCGCACTATATTTACAGTGAAATTGCAAATAACAACCTACACCTATATGTGAGTAGAATATTGGAACATCAATCATTTGAGGAATGGCTAACTTGCGTAGAAATTATTCTGACATCACATTATACATCTTCGCATTCATCAAAATGCTAATTAAAGTTCCGTTAAAATGAACATGCGTGTTTGTTACTATTAGTTTGCTCCTTTGGTTCTAAAATCTATAAGGTTACCGATAAGCGATGGCCAGTATTTCATTTAAAATTAAATTAAATTAAAAATTTAATTATTTAATTATTTCATTATGCTTTATAATCATTTTATGTTAGGGGTCACAACGATTTTATACCAGTCGACTATATCTTATAGCCGTATCAAGTAAAATCGATAATATCCTAAAAAGAAACTTAAGAAGTTGCTTAAGAAGTTCATGACATCTTAAACATCCTACCCAGTTTTTTTAATTCCACAGCCAATAAATAATACATTACATACATAGGGACAACATCATATACATTGCTCTCATCCCAAAATGTAATCAAACAGTTGTATTATGGAATCAGAAACAGTGAAGGTACCACAAACACCGATTCGAGAAAATATAGAAAAAGTGTTTGCTTCATTGACCCTATCGAACCCTGGACCTCGGAGATTAAAAACCGATGTGTATGCCACTCGTCCGCGAAGGTCGCCAATAAGAATTTTTATTTATATGGAAAAATATAATTTAAAAGGTTATTTTTAGAAGCATTTCAACGGTTCGAGAGTCCAGTTAGTAGAAATTTAATATATAGTTATGATTTATTTCGGGTTCTTTTCACATTAAATACATTTGGAAGATAGAAAAACAAAACATTTATTTATGTTCTAGCACAATCCGTATAGTGTTGTATCGTCCAAGAGTATACGGCTACCTGCCGAGTGGTATACCTACACCACAAATAAAAACTAATAATAACTATTAAAGAGTGTACCCATATATGTTAGTATGGCAATGTTCTTAATATATCCTAACAACTTTATTTAAAAGTCAACCATTATTACGTAAACATTTAATGAGGTTTCTGATTTTGACAAATTTTCATTGCTCATTAAAATTCTGATATCTTAAATATGTTTAATTTTATGAATTTTAATTGTCATAGAGACGAACTCCGTGGACGATTGGCGTAAGCACTGGTTTTTAAAGTGTCGCCATCTTGAGATCCCAGGTTCGATTCCCGGGCGGGTCAATGTAGAAAAAACACTTTTTCTACGTTTTCCCGGGCCTGGGTGTTTATGGTACCTTCGTTGTTTCCGATACCCATACCACAAGTGCTTTAGCATCTTACACTGAGATCAGAGCAATGTCTGTGATGTTGGGGGGCGTCCATAAATTACGTGAGGTGTTTTTTTTGAATTTTCTGTCCCTGGTGAGAATTTGTGAGATTTTATTCAACCCCCTCCCTCATCCCCCAATCTCACGTGAGATTTTTCAAAATGTGGGTTTCTTACGTAAACGCGTTGGATTGTTATTGTAAAAAGAAAAAAATGTATTGTTGAGAGTTTAATTATAAGTGTAATAAAAATTTAACAATAGAATACTTAAATCGTAATTACTGTGATTAAAAAAAGATTATATATTCTAATTCAATCCATGGAGAATCGAGGATGGTCTCAAGAGAGACTATTGGAAACAACATATCCATATGATTTTCAGTAAAATCATCTGCATTTCAGTAAAATAGTGTAATTTTTTTTTTGTTTTAATCAGAAAAAAATTGCGTGATATTTGCCGAGACCCCCCTCCCCCTCTCT
>JAGSMR010000038.1:1217500-1310000 GCA_029286605.1 Sericinus montela
TATACCATAACTATACAAAATGTGTATCATTCATTCTTTGTTGTGACACACATCTACTGATATGTATAATATATGTGACAGATTTTTTGATAGTTTAATTTAATTAAAATGCCAAGTACTATCATCTTACTCTATTTGAAAAAATATTTTTTATAAACGCTTCAGTTAATTGATATAGGTATGCCAATTTAGTAAAAATTCATAATAGGTAGTATAAATAGAATTCAATAGACGGTCAAAATGAGCTCGACGTGCATGGCAAAGATTGCAATAAACGCCATGCGGTATATTACCATTTAATGCAGATAGGAATAATCAATATAAACCACAATTAACAATAATAATAATACTTGGGATATTATCAGTCACGTAAATTAGATCATAGAAATATTAAATTAAATCTCAAGAAAGAACATATCAACAGAATTCATTCTTTGTTCAAAATTAATCTCATAAGTAAAAATCTCTTCAAATATATCAACACATTCGCAATACCAATACTGACATACTTGTTTGGGGTCATTAAATGGTCTATAGCAGAATTACAAA
Source organism: Sericinus montela (assembly GCA_029286605.1). Taxonomy (NCBI): domain Eukaryota; kingdom Metazoa; phylum Arthropoda; class Insecta; order Lepidoptera; family Papilionidae; genus Sericinus; species Sericinus montela. The sequence goes on from JAGSMR010000038.1 coordinate 1,218,050, forward strand.
CCTTACAAAGAAAAACTAGAACTATTCTTACTCAATATCGTTATCACCACCCTAAATCTGCAATAGAACGTACTACATTACAAAGAAAAGATGGAAGAAGAAACAATTATATACATTAAAACAGTTTTCTAATAGCAAAAAATCATGTAGCCCGTTACACGAAACAATTTGTAAAATAGATAAAAGTTTTACACCTTTGAACCTTAATGAAGAATATGTAGAAGTAATTGATGAAATGCAATACTACCGTGGTAAATACAATAGCTGGAGCAGGAAAGAGCTTCATGGTCGACACTCTAATGATTTGAACCAACCATTTATAATAAGTCACGATAACCGAGTTGTTGGGTGGTCGGAATTTGGAGTCGAGAGACCCGAGTTTGATCCCCAGGTGGCAGTACCAATGAGTTTTTCAAAAACTTATGTACGAATTTCATCGTTGGCTTGGACATAAAGGCGGCGACGGGCTCACCACCTGTTACGTTGTCCCGAAAATATCTTCGGTGGAAGGTGGGTCAAAGGGACTTAATTGTCTAGACTTGACCTCTGTCTACCTCTGTATTCGGAATTGCGTGAAGATATATTTTTTTTATTTATAGATAATGAAGCTTCGAATAAGTGGCTAGATTATGCAGGATTGTTTCCCGAAACAGAAGGATTTATAATTGTAATACAGGATCAAGTCATCAATACACGGAACTACAGAAAATACATAATTAAAGATAGGACAATCCAATCAGATCTATGTCAAAAATGCCACAATAAACCAGAAACCATTCAACATATTACTGGAACGTGCTTAACTTTAACACAAAATGATTACACCCACCGTCACAATCAATTAGCAAATATTTTACATCAAAAACTCGCACTGAAATACTGCCTCATCCAAGGTCCACCAACTCCGTATTATAAATACAACCCTCAACATGTGCTTGATAGTCCAACTTACAAACTGTACTTTGACCGCATGATTCTAACCGATCACACAATTTATAACAACCGCCCAGACATAACCCTCGTAGACAAACGAAATAAACATGCATAGATTATAGATATACCTGTTCCTTACACGAACAACATACAATCATCTATCACAGAAAAAATAAGAAAATACACCGAATTACAGGAAGAAATAAGAAGAGTCTGGAAATTGGATAAAGTTTCTATAGTACCTATCATTATATCCACCACTGGTGTTATACCTAAAGCCTTACACATTACTCTTTGAAAATATTAAATCTACCTAAATACACATATATTACTTTACAAAAAGTACTCAACACCTGCCGTATCGTACGAAAATTCCTTCAACTTAGCTCAAACAGCGATTATTCCTCACCACATAATTAGTAAGCCACCACCCAAACCTGGGTTGACACTTGGCCAAAACCCGTGTCAACTTAATATTACCAGGTTATACCTGTAGGATTAAAACCTGTCATAAAATAATAATTCATTTATTTCAGACCAGCAATCCATACAAAACATAGTAAAGTATAAAACAACAATCAAATCAAAGACATGTACATTTACGAAGAAATAATACAACATACTAACACTACTAAACTACTAAAAATACTAACATTAATAAGAGATATTTGTAAGGAGCAATAATTAATGCATTAAATTGATTTCAAAACAGTGTAGCATCAAGTACTACGAAAATTTTTGACACAATTATAATTTTTTTACGGCATTTAGAGCTCATTGTAATTTTTGTTGTATATGACTTGATGTTATACTCATTCTAATGTAAGAATTGATATGCCCACTATTTGTAATATTTTGTTTCTTTCAGGAAGGCTATGGATTACGCGTAAACGAAATTCACATAGTTTCCTCGTCGAAAACTGTAGAAATGCTTAAATTAGTACTAAGTACAAAAATCTTCGAGCGTATTAAAACTCATAAGGATTTTGAATCATTACATAAACTACTGTCAAAAGATATATTACCTATCGAACAAGGAGGAAATGAGAAATCTCTAAGGATATTACACGGTATTTAAATTTAATAATAAATAAAAAAAAATAGTTACGGTACCATAATAATTCCATATCACATTTCTCCTTTATTAATTCTTCCTACTACAAAATCCTTGATTGAATCTTACTGCTATAAAATACATTTTCCAACATTGGTGTAATTTATGATAAAGGATAATGCATTAAATAGGCAATTAAAGCGGAATACCCTAGCCGAGGTAAAAAAGATAGTATATCGTTGAGATAAGAGAGGATACACACCGCGTCATCACGGGAAAGCTTCTGACTGCTAATCAAGATTTCTGTGCTCTTGTGGATATTGAGGAGCATCACCTATCACCCATGTTTAGCATACGAACGGGCGTACAGTAGTGTTATGTCATGTTTTACTATTCTTATTGTATCTTGATAGCAGTTTTCAAAAGCTGAATCATAGTAGTTTGAAAGTGAGTGACATATAATTAAACTGTCTGCTGTGTGCAGATGACGCAGTGCTTAATGCACCGTCAGAGGCAGAACTACAGGCATTAGTCACATGTATGAAAGGGGAATGTGAAAATAAAGGTCCCCGTTTGAATGCTAATAAAACTAAGGTTCTGGTATACTTGGGGAGCGCTTTAAGCCGGGATGGAAGATGTGACATAGATGTGGACAGGCCTGTCGTTGCCGGAAACAAGGTCAACGCTGCTCTTAATGTGTTAGTCCAAAGGCAACGCGTGGTGAAAACTGCACGCCTTGCGATACTAATACTGCAGTACAAAGTGCATAACAAAATCACACAGACTTTGTAATGTCACTAAAACCTGGATCTGATAAAAATATCTCTTCGTGTGATGTGCGATTGTACCTTGGCCGACGGAAAACGAAACGCAATATGTTTGAAAGTTGATACACGCAGAAATAATGACCTGTAACTCTTACGACACCCAGGGGAAGAATGGGTGTGGCAATATTCTTAAGCTGTTGAAAGCTGATCTTAACACTGGTGCTTCGATGGTTTGGGCGCGTTGAGTGATTGAGTGAACACCGAATGGTGAAGAAAGTACATAGCGCGAAAATTTACAATAAAAGGTATAAAGTTACGTCAAGACTAGCTTTCGAAGGCCATGTGAGCAAATTTCTTGAAGGGACGGTGAGATTTAAGATTAGTTGGATATCTAGACGTGCGTGTATGAAAAAAATGATGAATTTTTAACATAGATTTTTCTCTGGTTATCCCGTTAGATACTGTGCGTGTAAAAAAGAAAGTATAATTAGTTATAGGGAAAATGAGAAAAAGTAATATAATACCATGTATCATATGTAGCATGTATAGTACAGGCCGTCTACTATTTTTTTTTGTTACAGAAGAATGGCTTAGTGTTCTTAGTTCTAGTGAATATCAAGAACATATTAACAAAATAAAGGAAGCTGTCACAAACGACAAATATAGACAGACAGGCAAACTTAACAACGAATATATGGGAATCGAAGGTACATTTAGAAACTTAGATGTTGATTGATAAATTTAATTTTTAAAGAGAAACTATCGTAGCTAGTTTATTTAGCTTAGTATGGTTTCATTACCGGGCGTTTGGGAGCCCGAATACGATAACATAGTTAAAATAAGTCATGGTAGGAGAATGAGGCAGGTATTTGGCCATGGGAGATTATGCTGGAGGGAGAAGAAACGATCATAAGATCTAAAAGCGAAGGAGAGCAATTTGGAAAATTGTGGGTAGCAGATAAGTATCAGATGGGTAGCAGGTAAGTCACGATAGCCGAGTGGTTGGGTGGTCGGAATTTCGAGTCAATAGACCCGAGTTCGATCCCCAGTTGGTAGGCTCGTACCAATGGGTTTTTCAAAACTTATGTACGAATATCGTTGGCTTGGACATAATGGCGGCGACGGGCTCACCACCTGTCACGTTGTCCCGAAAATATCTTCGGTGAAAGGTGGGTCGAAGGGACTTAATTGTCTAGACTCGGCCTCTGTCTACCCCTGTATTGGGAATTGCGTGAAGATATTTTTTATGGGTAGCAGAAAGGGGTAAAATCTGGAGATTGAAGGAACTTAAGAGAGATGTGAGTCTAGAGGAAGTAATTTGTCAGCAAGCACGTATTAAAATCGCCCATCAAAATTACATGCTCATAAATGGGACAAAGATCGCTGAGAATTTTATCGAGATCATCAAAGTAATTTATGGTAAGACTGTAGAATACTGCCAGTAAGATTTTGTACTATTTAAATTCAATTCAACAAAAAGTTTCTGCAAATCCCGAATATTCAGAAGGAGATGCGATAACGACTTTACAAGGAATATCGGCACGCTGGTAGATGGTAAAGCCACCACATCCTTTACCGGTTCGGTCGTTACGGATAAGAATAAATCCTGGTATTGCATACTGAGAGGAAGGAATAGAGTGTTTGAGAAAAGACTCAGAAATAAGGAGCGCATCAATATGATCACTGCTAATGGATGCTAGAAGATCAGAGTAATGACGTGGAACACTTTGGACATTTATGTGTGCAACATTAAAGCTAAAAGGGTATACGGAACACAAGGAAGATAACATGCAGTGTTAACAGTTCAGAAGAGTCGCTATCGGCACTGACAAAGCTACTATCAGCCGAAGAACATGAGAAAAAATTGTCGCCGATATCAAAAACATCATTCATAATTATATTTACTTAGTGGTACAAACAATAACGATAATAAAAAAAAATATGCAGGTGTTATGTTAAAAATATAAATATATATATTTCTGTATATACTATTGATATATATGAATGAATAAAATAAAAAATTAACTAAATTATACTTTAAAATATGACTTAAATATATATACGCATTCAATCTGCTCCACTTACCACTCACTGGAATAATGGAAGAAATTTTACTGATCATGAAACCTTAAATCTATTCAAAGAGAGATAAAAAATCTGACTTATTCTATTGTACCCTGAAACAATTAAATATTGAATTATATACATATATAAATACATATATAGATAGGGACAACATCACATACATGGCTCCGATCCCAATGTAAGATGCTAAAGCACTTGAGGTATGGGAATCAGAAACAACGAAGGCACCACAAACACCCAGACCCGAGAAAATGTAGAAAAAGTGGTTTTGCTACATTGACCCGACCGGGACCTCGAGATGACGAAACCTTGAAAACCAGTGTTTACGCCACTCGTCCACGGAGGTCGTCAACAAGTATACATAAGTGAAAGAAAAGAAACAATCTCTAACATTGAAAAACTAAAAAGAAGTAAAAAAATATAAGTTATAAACTCAATGAATGGAATAACCGTAAACAAGCTACGAACATAAATTTTATACTTAATCGTTATCAATGAAAAATTAACGTAATAAACAATGACAGTTATTACGCACTATCTCGGATTATCATAATAAATGGAAAGGATGCATGTTCAGAAGGCCGTTACCTATCCTTACAAAAGAGAAAAATAACTATGCACGTAAAGCTATTGGTCGAGACAGTTATATCACTATGACACGTTAATTGCAGTGACATTAACAAAACAAAACAGAGACATAGCAAGAAGTTCTAAATGTTTACTACCTACGAAGTGAGAAAAAAAATAGATATTAACTTTCACTATTCCTAAAGTATAGTGCTACTAAATTAAAAAGTTTACATACAGGTACACAATACAAGCAAAATGTGCAGTGATAAAATAACATCATAAGAAACTCGGATTATCAATTACGTTTTCGGCCTTTTCTTGGAGCATTACTAGTTTTTACCGGAACTGACTAAGGTGAAGAAGTGTTTTCATCGTCAGGACTCGGACACTGCGAAATAAGTAATTCCAGTTCTCCCATGGATTCAATCTTCCGCCTGGATTTATCGCGAAGGATTATGGTAATTTTGCCTTCAGTTGTCCAACACTGTTTGACACCAAAGTGATTCCGGGCTGTAGTAAACACACGATGCCTAGACTTGGTCAGGAATTCAGAAACGGTTATGCCGGTGCCTTTCAAAGAGGTTTTGTTGTCCCATACGAGGTGACGGTGCTCCATGTGGAGAAATCTTATTAAAACAGGGCGAATCTTATTCCCCGATGAGCCTAGTCGGTGGCAAACATGTAAGTGTTCTAAAGATACATCAGATAGCTGTAAATGATTGATAAATATTTTGTGCACCATGTCATGTAACTTTTCATTTTGTTTCTCAGGTACCCCATGTAGAAGTAGCACTTTTCTTCTCATGGCCGTTTCATGTCTGTCTAGACCACAGGAGAGAAGCTCAATTTGTAATTTTATGGTAGACAATGTCTGCAACACAAAGGATTTAAATTCGAAAAACTCACGAGATAGTGTTGCGATATCGGATTGCATGGAGCTTGTACCGGCAGAAACCTTTTGCAGCTTTTCTTCATACTCATGCATACGTGAACCAAACAATTTTTCAAGTTTTTCCAAATTGTTAGTAAGTTGGGTATCCATGGTAAGTTTGAGGGAAATAATTTTAGAATGCAGAGAGGAAAATTAATGTACAGTGGTAGCAGGTGGGTTTTAGGAGCAAATTAATGCTTATGTTTATATAAATTAAACTTAATTAATAAATTTAAGTTATAAAAAAATGGAAAGTGTACTTTTTGCGTGTTTGTCTACCCACACAGAAAAAAGCTCTTTGCTATATTTATGTTCATTATATAAAACCCTCTAACAAGTGAGCTATCTCTATCATACAATGTACATGTAGCGTTAAGTTCATTTCACAACAATCAACAATCACAGTTATTTATTCATCGACATAAGATCATACATTCGTTTATCGATAGTCAGTTTTAATCTACCACCGTTTCGTAATGAGGTTCCTCTAACGGAGAAGAAACAGGTGAAAGAAACTCCCCAGGTATCCTCTTTTTTGGTCAATATTTATTTTTTACATGTGACACAATATTTTCTAGAAATAGCTTGGAGCAATCACCTCATTCCCAGGGGTAACGTCGGTACGCCCTTAGCTACCGTCGATCCAGAGGAATATGCACCATTGATTACCACTTATTGAATTCTTTGACATAAATAAGATTTAATTATATCAAGAGCCGCATTTTTGATACCATAATAGAGTAATTTTCTGATAAATGTTTCATGATGAACACAATCAAAAGCCTTAGAGAGATCATAAAAGACACCCAAAGCATGATCTCTCCGAAGCCTCACATATATGCTTAATTAGCTCAACACCAGCATTGGTTGTTGAGTGACACCTTGTAAAACCAAACTGATTGTTGTGTAATAGTTTGTTTATAAATAATATATATAAATATATATATATATATATATATATATATATATATATATATATATATATATATATATATATATATATATATATATACATATATATACACATATATATACAACGTATATACGTACGAACGTATGTGTAAAAGCATCAAAGCTTTTAGTTATCAATATTCTATAAGCAGATACTAGGAACAAATACAAGCTTGTAACACTAGTTACAAGCGCTAGTAGTAGTTAGAAACTCGTTCATGGGGCGGTGTATACGCTTCTACAACAAATTCACACTAAATGTGCAAAGCGTGCCTGTAAAAAAGATTAAGGAATTTATAAAAGAAAAACTTTACATGTATTAATGACAGCAACCTCTGGGAATAGCTACTTCTAAAAAAAATCATACTACATTTTTTATATAAAAAATCTTCTTTTATACAAAAAAATCTTTATTTAGATAATTATCCGCTACCAGAATTTGCTGCAGAGTATTTAATTTCATTTAATTTTGTATCAATACAAATTTCTTAGGCTCAATCTACACTTAATGTTCTGAACGTTCCCGCAATGCCCATGTATTCATTTTTAAATGTGTCTGTTTGTCTAAATTTTTCATTAACAACAGCTTCTTTTATTTTGTAAAAATACTCTTGATGTTCCTGGGAGCTCAGGACACGTAGCCATTCATCTGTAAAATATAAATTCTCAATTAGTACCTACCAATAATATATGAATTGCATAGTGTAGTTATAAAAATGGTTCAAATGATTTCAATCAGACTGATTTCATATTTTATTTTTCAAATTTATATGTTCAGTACCTTGTTTTTTTTACAAGCCGAAAGGTGGTGTGCTTACGTTATGTGGTTACGGTTAAAGAATATACCACTCCATATCTTCCCGTAGGTCTCGTAAAAGGCGACTAAGGGGAAAACTTACTACTTAGAATAGTCATTGACTACCGACAGATGGCAAAATAATCATCTTAAACAATACCAAATTACAATATAATAGCAGTATTGGACTTTTTCAAGCTTCTAAGAAAGTAAAGCGGCTGCTAAAAAAGGTGGAAGCGAGTAGACGGTTGATACCCCTGATGGTAAGTGATAATCAACGTGATAATTCACTCAAAGTATTACAAAGGCAGGTGGATAGTCCATGTTCAAGGAATTAGGAAAAGGAGAGTTTAAGAGGAAACGGTCGGAAATAGGAATTAAGACATTCGTTGGTCGGAAACAAGAAGCACCAGATCATTGTATCTCTTGCTGGTTTACTGGATGACCTTGACCAAGCTCTAAACGAGCTATCTTATTCATGCTGGAGTTATCAATTGGCTATACCTCGTATTATAGTAGTGTTGTTATAGGATATTACCGTGGATTTCTTTCAGAGGTCGCTCATTTCCCCCAAATTCAATCGGCAGTATATCTTTTTCTATTACTTTATGTAGCGATTCGACATCTTTGTGAACTTGAATCCGTTGAAAGAGTTTTGGATTTAGCATTTGCTTACAAACCGCGAAAATGGTTTCTATAGCTTTTGAGGAAATAAATATATGTATTCCTTTTATTCTTACTCCGTAAGCACCCTAAAAAAGAAACTAAACATTGTCGTCAACGTAGCACTAAATGGATTAAGTGAGTACATTAAATGAACATAAGAGTTAATTTAAAAAAAATCATTTGAAGCTGGTAAAATAAAAGATTTTATTAAGTAATCTATGAGGGGAAAAGTTTTTAATTTCCAGTCAACCTAAACACATGTATTAGCTGCCAAATTTTGATTTAATACAATAGATCAATACAAGTGATAATTTATGTGCCCATTTATATGAAATCTCTTGAGCGTTGTTAAGTAGGAAGTAAAGAAGGAAGTTCCAAGGTCAGATAGGGTCTAAGTAGGCGTGAGTAATCGGGCGAGGAGAATAACATCACTTTCATTCTTCATTACTTGACTTTAATGTAACAAATTACTGAAATATAATCGCTATCAGATTCGGAACGCATAATTACGCAAATTAAACTAAGACATTCCACCGAACGCGTGGCGCACATCCGAGCAGCAGCAAGATCCTTGCCGCTTGCCGTCCACCCTCTTTTATCGCATCAGAACCCGGTGTTGCGTCTGAGTGGATGTGACATATCACAGTTGCCACTCTAGAAACTTTCGACGTACCGACATATATAATAATATGTAAACAATTTTGTTTTGTGGATATTTCCATATCATATTTGCTATCTATATCTTACATTTATGTTTAGTGTCACGATAGCCGAGTGGAGTCGGAATTTCGAGTCGAGAGACCCGATTTCGATCCCCAAGTGGCAGGCTCGTACCAATCGGTTTTTCAAAACCTATGTACGATTCATATCGTTGGCTTGGACATAAAGGCGGCGACGGGCTCACCACCTGTCACGTCCCGAAAAATATCTTCGGTGGAAGGTGGGTCAAAGGGACTTAATTGTCTAGACAAGACCTCTGTCTACCCATGTATTGGGAATTGCGTGAAGATATTTATTTACTTTTATATTTTACATTTATGTTTGTTGTAGTTATAAAGACACATACATACATACATATATACATACGTACATACATAAATACATACATACATACATACATACATACATGCATACATACATACATACATACATACATACATATCGGCCAGTTAAAGTCCACTGCAGGACATGGTCCTCTGCCATAGGGAGGATTTACCTTAATCGCCACGCTTGGTAAGCGGATTGGCGATCGCAACACCAAACCACTTGCACCTTAAACGCTGCTGTCCATGTGCTCTTCTGAGCACGCCAAGCTTTTTAGAGGCCAATTTGGCCTTCTATTCCAAATGAAACTAAACGTTGCTCGATATGTCGACGCCAAGGATTCCGATGCTGGCTGAGGCAACTAGGGGAGTGCTCGCAAAACGAGGTGATACGACGAAGGGTTTCTTTTTCGCGGTAAACGCGAAAACTTGTGTCTTTTTAGGGTTGAACTGGACTAAATTAAGTCGACCCTAGTCCGAAATTTTGTCTAAAAACGTACTCGTCGACGTGTTCCCGCGAAATATTGGCACGGCCGGTATAAAGGGCATCACCAGTGCTGTCATCTGCATAACAATGGATGTTACTAATTTGTAACAAATCATTGATATGCAGAAGAAACAGGGTTGGCGATAGCACACAGCCTTGTGGGACACCAGCGTTCACAGACTTGGAGTCCAAGCATGCACCGTCAACTAAGACCTTGATGCTCCGTTCTGTGAGAAAACTAGTGACCCAATTGCTAAATTTCTCGGGAAGCCCATATGACGGAAGCTTTGAGAGAAGCGCTTTGTACCATACCCGATCAAAGGCTTTCGTTATGTCCAAACTAACTGCCAGAGCCTCACCCTTGCTCTCTACTGCCTCCGCCCATCGATGAGTGAGGTACTCAAGAAGATCACCAGCCGAGCGACCCCGACGGAAGCCGTACTGGCACTGTTTAACTGGTGCTCCTTTAAGTACCTCAAAAGCTGGCAGTTTATAATGGACTCCATTATTTTGGAGAACAAGGAAGTGATGGCGATCGGTCTGTAGTTACCTGGATCTGAGCGGTCGCCTTTCATAGGGATCGGGTGCACCAAAGCTGTCTTCCATGTCATCGGGACGACGCCTTCAGAGTAAGAGTACCGAAAAAGTCACGTTAGAACCGGTGCCAACTCAGGAAAACACATCCTCAGCACAATAGGGGGGGGCACCATCGGGCTTACTCGACTTCTGGATGTCCAGGGAGAGGAGGGCTTTTCGCACTGAGCTCTAAAAGAACCGGATGTCCGGCATAGAGCACTCACTGTACGGGATGGTCGGCGGTGAGTTCCTCCTGTCATCGGGAGTCGAGTTGGACCTAGAAGATCGGCTTTCTCTTTTTTGTCATGGGCCAGCGAGTTATCCTCCCTGTGCAGAGATGGTAGTGATGGCCGACTGAAATTCCCTTGGACAGCCTAGGCGAGGAACCAGAACGCACGAGTTCCCGAAGAAAGACGAACTAGTTTCTCGCCAATTCTGCTAATGTGCTCGGACTTTACCGCAGTAATTACTCTTTTGAAGGACCTGGTGGCAGAGTTATACTCTTTCTTAAAACGCTAGTTTTTGAATTCCGAGACGCCGATGCTTTAACCCAGGCCCGGTAGCACTGCTGCTTTTGGCGAGATGGCATTCTGCAGGTGCCACCAAACCAAGGCTTTGATCTACCACCGATGGGCACCACAGAGGAAGGAACGAAGAGTTCCATTCCTAGGAGCACCACATCGGCGACGGAAATTGCAACGGCGTCGGGACTATCTAGCGAGAAGCAAACCTGCTCCCATGGGTAGGATGCAAAGAAAGACCGCATCCCTTCCCAATCCGCCGACCTGTAGTGCCAACACGGGGGTGGCCAGCATATCGCGACCGCAATGGGCACATGATGGGCACTTTACTCCAAATTAGGCAGTGGTTTGATGAACCCAAAGGGCATCAACGGAGACCATATAGCCGTCCGGATGACAGGTCAGCAGAAGATCCAGCAGGGAAGGTGTATGATCCTCCACATCCGGAACCCGCGTTGGCAAAGTAACCATTTGTGTCAGATCATATGCTAAGGCAAAGTCAAAACAGATCTCCCCGCATGATCAGTGGTTCGAAATCGTAGTGTGGCGTGGTAGGCCTTGGAAGTCGCCGAGTACCACGCCGAGTATCTCTGCGGATGGGATCTGCTTTAGCATAGAATCTGCAGCCATTTGGATGTGGTCGATGAGTCGGACAGTTTCGGCATTACCGCTGTGGGACCTATAGAGGCACCCATAGACGCGAGGGTAGTCGTCGCGTCTATGCGTAGTCAAAAGGTGGACAGGTCCGTACCTTCAAGACTGCCGAGGCGTTGAGAACATATATCCTCTCTGGAATGGATTGCAGAAATTCACGGCAAGCGTGGTAAGGGGTGCCGAAGGTTTTTTGCTTCGTTTGCCTCGAACAATATGGGAACAGAGCGAAACTTTGCCCCCCTAGAATCAGCTTTTGTCGTTGCATGAACTATACGACCTCAAAGAATACCGTCGTGAAGTAGAAGTCTAACAAACTTCTGCGTTTCGTCCCCTCCCCAATTCTTGGAGGGGGAGGGGCACTCTAAGGGAGGCACCGCATCTGCTGTGCCTCTGGTATTGCGGGTGTCCATGGGTGGCGGTAATCACTTACCTTCACGTGAGCCACCACCTCGTTTTCTTCCCTTTTCTTTAAAAAAAAGAAGCACGCCCTTATACGGTAAGGTCGCACATAAGCATTCAACCTGCTTTTATGCTTTTTCTGGCATACCCAGGTTTCGCTGCCATATAACAAAGTCGGTACCAACACTGCGTTATGTATTGCAAGGCGTGCACTTTTCACTACGCCTTGCCTTTTGATTAACGCAGTCAGGGCACCATTGACTTTGTTCCCGGCAGCGACACGCCTGTCCATATCTAAATCACATCTTCCATCCCGGCTAAACGCACTCCCCAAGTATACAATTTCATTCACCTGTTCTAGACATTCCTGATTTACCCATATTTCACACTTCGTTCTTTCTTCGTCCCTTTCAAATACCAGAACCTAAGTTTTCTTAGCATTCAAACGGAGACCTTTAATTTCACATTCCTCTTTCATACACGTGACTGCCTGCAGTTCTGCCTCTGATGATGCAATAAGCACTGCATCATCAGCTTACTGCAGACAATTGACTTTAATGTCACTCAATTTCACACCCAAACGTGTCAAAACTTTCGAGTAAACTTTACTTGCTAAACTGGTCAAGCTGGTCGCCCGATAGCACCCGCAGTCATAATGTGAACCTTTGCCTTTATATAAAGGCACAATGACTGCGGATCGCCAATAATCCGGGATAGCCCCCGTCCGCCAGCATAAATTGCACACCAGATGAAAGCTGTCCCAGGCGCGAGGCCCACCATACTTGACCATTTCAGCAGTAACTCTGGCCAGTTCCGCAGCCGAAGATATTTTCGGGACAACGTGGCTGGTGGTGAGCCCGTCAACTAACTTTTAAGCTTGCATTATTAACTTTTGTTATTTATTAGTTTCTTTTTGTGGTACTTTTTCAAAATAATTATTTCTAGATGGAACTTTAATTTCTTACGCCAGTTCTTTTTAAACTATAAGTATAGTAACATTTAATTTCAATGGTATAATGTAATTGTAAAATGTATTTTTTACGCTTTTATAAGTTATAACTATAATGATAAATAATAAATATCTTCACGCCATTCCCAATTCAGGGGTAGACAGAGGTCTAGTCTAGACAATTAAGTCCCTTCGACCCACCTTCCACCGAAGATATTTCGGGAACCCCTGACAAGCCAAGGACATGAATCGTACATAGGTTTTTGAAAAAACCCATTGGCATGAGCCTGATACCTGGAGATCGAACTCGGGTCTCTCGAATCGAAATTCCGACCACCCTTCCACTCGGCTATCGTAATATTTTTTTGACAACATTTTAGTATGTAACAGATGATTTTAACAAATTCTATTCTGCTGTAAGAGTCTAAATTTGTTTTTTATTCGTTTTCAAAGTTACGGCCGACCGACTGCAGTAAACCTCTTTACAAAAGATTTCAATGAGTACTAAAAAAATAGGAATAATAAATTAAGAGCTATATTTATTTTCCTGTTATATAAGAATAAAGAAACGCATTAAAACAAAAATAAATAATAGTTTAAATTATATAAATACGCTTTATTAAAATAAAGTAATTTTTTTATTCACACTATTATTAATTTATATTTATTGAAATTTTTAACGCTATTCTTAATTTATATTTATTATTTTTAGTTCAGTTTTCTATGAAGAGCATGTTTTTTAGTTTTTTTTAACTATTATTTATTTTTTACTTTTTATTTTTTTTTATCGAATTAGTGTATTATCATCGGTCCTCGATAAATATACAAAGTTTGAACGAAATCTGGCTGTTTAAAGTGGGTCACATTCGCGCCCAAAGAAGTCGGTTACAAACTTCAAACATAAGAACATACAAGTGAAGTTAATATCAAGCGTGTAAAAAACATAAATGCATGCCTTCAAAAAAAAAATTACATGCCATTTTAGTATCCGAGACCTGGCTAAAGCCAACTTTACCGTATTGTGAATATCCTCTTACTGACTTTGTGCTTTCATGCAATGATCAGACGGGAAAGGAGGTGGAGTGGAGGAGGTGGGGTTGCTATATATTTAAGGGCTAATACTCCGTTTAAAAATGTATTAGCATCCCCTTCTTTCTACTCAGCATCCTGCGAATTTCTATTTCTAGAAATTTGGGGTGCCGCTAAACTCCATCACCTCTGTCTTAAACTGTTCATATCATCTGTATGCAGACGATCTTCAGCTTCACGATAAATCGGAAGTGGGTGCTCTCAATAATGCTCTCAACAGTATTTCTAAGCTCAATAAAAATTTTGAGTCAATTTGGGATTGGTCTATTGGATATGGTGTTACTGTCAACCCAACAAAATGTAAAGCTATAGTAATGGGTGGTCCTAGGATGCTGGCCAGGATTGATTACCGTAAACTTTCTCCTATTTATCTCCCATTTATTACCCTCATTTATCTTGGTTTGCATTTGGATCAGTCGTTAAGCTAGGAACTTCAGGTTGCGGACATAAGCCGAAAAGTCAATGACACCTTACGTTCACTCTACCGCCTTAAAAATTTCCTTCCCTTTAAAACAAAGCTTTTGCTGGTTTAATTCCTGATATTGTCCATTATCGACTATGCCGATGTATTTTATCCAGATCAATCCCAATCACGTCTCAACAAATTGGAGCGCCTTTTCAACAATTGTATTAGATTTATTTTCGGTCTACGTAAATATGACCATATCTCCTCTTGCCGTTCCAAGCTTAAATGACTTCCCATTCGTCAAAGGCGTAGCTCCCGTATTCTTTTTCCGTTGTATTCTGAGCCGTTGTATTCTGAAACTATCGACTAAACTTAATTCAGAAGGAGAATTAGGTTTAGAATTAGGTTTATTTAGGTTTACCTAAGAAATAATTTTCAACATCTCCAATCTACTCACGACAGAGCTCCTCGCTCCATAAACCAACTTTTCACATTCCTTAACATAATACAGAATATTTAACTCCTCTTTTACAAACCAAAGCTGCACTACTCTGGAACGCCCTACCTTTGAAGATTAAATCTGCTCCGAATGCCTATTCGTTCAAGAGATTAGTTCGTGTGTATTATCTTAAGAATACTTACTTACTTACTTACTTATATTCACGCACAATCCCTGACAGGGAAGCCAGAAAGAATAGATCGCCAATTGCCACCATCTTTACATACCTTTTTAGCTGATTTCAGATTCATCATCTTCATACATGCACGTCTAGGTATCCGAGTACTCTTGACCCTCCCCTCTTCGAGCAATTTTTTTTTCGGCCTACCTCGACACCTTTTAATATAAGCTTTCACGCTATACTTTTTCTTCACCATTCGGTCGTCACTCATTCGCTTAACGTGCCCAAACCATCGAAGCACTCCCTTATCAATTTTTGTGATAAGGTCATCTTTAAAACCTGCCATATTGCGAATCTCTTCGTTTCGCTTTCGGTCGGCTATGGTAACGCCGCACATTTTACGAAGATATATAATTTCCACTGCATTCAACTTGCTTTTATGCTTCTTCTGGCATACCCAGGTTTTGGTGCCATATAACAAAGTCGGTACCAACACTGGGTTATGTATTGCAAGGCGTGCACTTTTCACTACGCCTTGCCTTTTGACTAACGCAGTCAGGGCACCATTGACTTTGTTCCCGGCAGCGTCACGCCTGTCAACATCTACATCACATCTTCCATCCCGGCTAAAAGCACTCCGGCTAAGAACAGGTGAATGAATACACAATTTCATTCTCCTATTCTAGACATTCCTGATTTACCCATATTTCACACTTCGTTCTCTCTGCGTTCCTTTTACATACCATCTTAAGAATGATTAATAATTTATATTCATTTATATTTTATGTACATTATTTACGTATCTATGTACAATTATGGACGTTTAGTTTATTTAATATATAAATGTATTTTATGCCACAAAATATTTATGGTTTAAATGTATATATTTATTTAATATAGGAATATTAATTTATATTTTTGTTATTAATCCGCACCTGCTATCTACTTTTCACAATTACAAAGGTTGACTGAATGCCACCAGTTATTAATTCCGCCGATTGTAGCACTTAGTATAATGTATGATAATAATAAATAAATGAAAGGCTCATAGTTCGTACTAACACTGGCCCTCTATATCCTTGAATCCGAGATACAAAATTTGTTACGCTGCTTCTTGGCGGCAAAAAATTATAAATGATGATAAACGAAGCTAATTTAATATAATAAAAAAATTATATTACTTCTATAATTATGTATCATAATAAAACTTGCATGAATATGTATGAGGTACTTTGAATTATAATTAAATACAAAAAGCTTCTTTGATACAAGTGAAATAGTTGGTCTTGCTGGATTTCACACAAATATTTGATTCTCTCAAATAATTTTGGACAAAAAGTTGTTGAATAGATGTATATTTACAAAACAATCCACGTTTGAATTCTTGAATTTTAATGCAAAATAACCGGCTATTGCCCGCGACTTTGTTCTCGTAGAAACTGATACTTTTATTTCTTTGCATGTGCGAAGAAGCTGAGTTAAATGCGTAAAATGTATCTATGTTATTTTCTTTGAGAAAGATTTATCTTGTTCTTAAGAATGACGACCGAATGTCAGAAAATGACAACTGATTTAAATACGTTCCCAGATAAGACGCCACATGCATCCGACAGGAACTTTTACTTACATTTTAGGTTAAATGTACAGCAATTTTAATGTGGATGCTAATATTCGAAACATTAGAAACCGCATCTAAGTTGCTTTAATAGATAATAATTGCATCAAGTTTTAACTTGAACTTTTTTTGTTGTATCGTGACTCGTACTAAATAGAGTTGTATCTTTTGTATTACTGAACTTATTTCAATAATGCTTACATATTTTTCGACTGATCGATCGATTGATTGAGATTCTTCAATTGGCACATTTTATAATACATTTACTTATTCTTATACAAATTTGAATACTTTTTATTAATGAAAAAAGGGGAGATAATTTAATTTGGTATTAATCCAAATACTTACCAATAAAAGTGTTATAAATTTTCGCAATTCTGCAAAGTCTAGATTCTTAGCCACCTCAATGATATTAGCGTCTCTGAAATCACAAATTATATGCAGACCTCTGCAATAATCATGCGCCCAAAAATATTCAGCTATCTGAAAAGAAAATAAGTAAATTTCGTATAGCGCTGTTTATCTTTTTATATATATTTAGCCATAGTTCGAAGTTCGGTTAGGTTTTTAATTAAATTCCGTCCGTTATGTAATTAGCTTTAGTAGCTTGTGACAGGCGTATGCAGTAAGCTGGGCCGCATGCCGACTATTTATTAAGCTACATTAACTTAATACCAGTCTTCGATAACAAATGAAAATCTATTTGAAATTGACCATTTGATAATCTAACGACCTCTGTTAACGTTAATTAACTCAGGTCCTGGGCTTAATTCGGAGGAGTGAATGTAAAAAGCCACTTTGTCTTTACTGTTTCGGGTGTTTGTGGTATTTTGATGTCGTAAATATAGTAGCTAAGATAATCGTACAACTCTTATGAACCATGCGCCTGAAGCATTTTGCTTGGCGAATTTTAAGGGTTCTATATAAATTTTATACTGTTCATATTATTCTTGAATGCACAATTTACGAGTATCGCTGTGAATCTCACTAATCGGCATTGATGGGAGAGTTGACACAAAACTAAAACAAAAAAATAGACATAACAAAAGTAAAGGCCAATATGCATTACAATACAATACATAATTCTTAAAAAAATATTTTCACGCCATTCTCAATAAAGGGGTAGACAGAAGTCTAGTCTAGACAATTAAGCCCCTTCGACCCACCTTCCACCGAAGACATTTTTCGGGACAACGCGACACGTGGTGGTGAGCCCGTCGCGGTCTTTATGTCCAAGCCGAATGGGAAGTCATTTAAAGATATAAATTAGTAAATGGTTAGTAAATGGTCATACTTACTAAATTGGTTAATTGGATAAAGTTCTGGTATTTTTTGAAATGGTTATTCCGCCATCTATCGGAAGCCAAACTATTATACGAGGTATTTACATCTAACCTTTGACTATCGAGAAGAAATGAGGTGCTATACATATTACACAGTACGCACGACTGAGTGTTTTACTTAAGAGTTATCTAGAAAGATGGACTGTCCAAATTAGTATACATACGAAAATAAAAAAATATTTATAATATTTTTCATTGCTTAATATGAGATGATTTATGTTGGTTGTACACATTATACATTGTATACATTGTGTGTATACGTTTTATGAATACACATACATATGTACATAAAAATTGCTTCTAAAAGTTCGATAAAGGACATAAGCGTTTATCCTAGCCTTAATAGCCACGATATCCGTGTGGTTGGGTGGTCGGAATTTCGAGTCGAGACGCGAGTTCGATCCCTAGGTGGCAGGCCGTACCAATGGGTTTTAAAAAAACTTACGAATTATATCGTTGGCTTGGACATGACACAAAGACGGCGACGGGCTCACCATCTGTCACGTTGTCCCGAAATTTTCTTTTGGTGGAAGGTGGGTCGATGGGACTTAATTATCTAGACTTCACCATTGTCTACCCCTGTATCGGGAATTGCGTTAAGATATTTATTAATTTATTATATTTATTTAGTACATACCGAAATTATGAAGCGATAGTAATTTCTTAATCCGTCAACTTTAGAACCACTACCTTTGAATAAATGGACTCTGTAGTTGTCATTAGTGAGCTTAGGTAGTATAGCACTCATTCTGTGAAATAATAAAATATTATATTACGTATGGTATTTATTATGTTTCTTTGTTCTATTCTCCTTTTACATGTAATTTCCTGAGGTTGTCTGGTAGACATATCTATGTAGCAATAAGCTTTTCGCTGTCTAATATTTTATTCATATTTTTTGTATTTTTCCTTCTTTATTATGAAAGTATGTCACTAACATCCATCCATTACTAATGTTACAAAAGTAGGTAGAAATTACGTGAAGTTGTTGTAATGTCATACATAAATTGTATACGTAATAGTAACCATAAAAAACTTTTATAGTTTATTAAAATGTTAAAGGAAATACTAGTAAAAAAGCCTATCCCACGCAATGATATTTGTCGTAATTATCACGCTTGGGAAGTGGATTGACGATCGCAGGTGTTTAGCATCTCAGACGCTGCAGCGAATGATATATCCAAGGTTAGTTTTTCTTCGTCCCACGACACCTATGAGAAAAAAGGTGTAGCCCATATTTATTTCGTTAATTTCCTCAGAAAAATCAGTATTTTAAAATATATAAAAAAACTTACAAATTATTTGATTGTTTGAAATCAGTTTTAAAATTTATCGTCTCATAGAATGTAGACAATACAGTCTTCAGGGAGCAGGCTTTGTCTAACTTTTTCTTTGCGCGCTCAACTGACCCTTTCGCAGCAATAATAATCCTCTCTAAGTATACTCTTGCTGTAAAAATGAAAATTGTTAAACCTATTAGCTTATTAAAATTAATTAGATTATTTTTGAATAAAATATTTATGAGATAAATTTTAATTTATGACATCCTTTAAACATGACTTTAAATTTCATTAGACATTCATCTTTAAATATTTTATTAGGTTATGCTATATTTAAGTATTTAAAGACATTAAAACTAAATAATTAAATTTGTACTCAAATTTTATTTATCGGATTTGAAACATTGATATGTTTTTTTCACACATTTTTTTTGTATTTCTTAAGATATTCGAAGCCTTAAATTACTCGCTTTTTCAATGTTTGATTATTTATCTGTGTAAATATGTATATGTACATATCTATGTAAGTACATTGCCTTTCAAGCCAATACACTTTACATTGGTTTAAACACTAAGAAGGCCATAGGCTCACCACCTGTCAGGTTATTCCAAAGGCTTTTGTGAAAAGTCGAATAGGCATCGTGATCTTACTCTATCTAAGTATTCAGTACATGCGTGAAGATATTTATGCATAACATATAGTTAGTCAATAAGTTGTGACTTGTAATAATAATAAATTATAACAAAATAAAGAAACTCTGAAGTTAGAGAAAGGTTTAAATCTCATAATTGCTTAGTAAATTATGTTTATTTATTTATTTATATATTATTTATTTATCTGCATTCCACAATATTGAATATTTATGTTGAAAATGGCACTTACGAAAATCTTTTTTGACAAAATGATCCTGTTTCTTCACCCATTCTTCCAGTGAATCAATAGCTTGGTTTAATGCACCTGGTATATCTAAATCGTAGTCCTTACGAACACTTTGCAATGTATCTTCTCTAAATTGAAGTATAGCGTCTGCAGAAATTGAATCCATAACAGGACTAGTTTATTCATTGAGGGTCACGAGGAAACTAAAATATGATTTACTAAACTAGACTAAATTAACATAAACCAGTTATTGTTTTAAACTTTAATACATATTTAATTAGTTCATTATACGTTCGCAATGTAAACTCGACATAAGCCGGGCAATCTGTGCATATTCTTACATATGTTATCAAGCCGATACCACAACTACAGTACGCATCAACTTGTTTTTGGGCCGTCTGGATCGGGGAAGTATCACGACATTACAGAATACCGTCGCGATGTAGATCTTTAACAAAACTCATCGTGTCATCTGGTGAGTGCAGGTAGGTACTCCGGTAACCTAGGAGAAACCTTTCGTCGTATCACCTCATTTTGAGGATAGTCCTCTAGTTGCCTCAGTCAGTATCGGAATCCTTGGCATCGATATATCAAGCAACGTTCAGTTTCGCGGTTACCTTGATGATTGGCTTTCCACAGGGCTAGTGGAATGAGTTCGCGCTCGCGTGTCGCCTCGCACTGGCGTCCTATGATACTGTAACGCGTGAGGACACCACGGATCTATAGTCTCTACGGCAAATGGGAAAAATATATAGTCTCTTTTCCGAGATGTTAATGCAGACTTAGGACAGAGGTAGCTCAGAATTTGGTAAGTGGATGGTGGTGGTCGTAAATACTCCTATTTTTACACGTGTATTTGTATACGTAATATGGAAAAGCTGCTACGGGAAAGACTTGAAATGCTTTGGTTGTCGGATTTTATTTTCGTAGTTCTCAGAACACCAGGGAACTTTTGAATCTGTATGTACGTTTCTTAATAAAAACGCGGAGAAAAAGAGAGCGATATTTTCTTACGTATACCACATATATAACACAAAGCATTAATAATGTTTTATAGTTATAGTTCTCTAGTAAGTACTCTCAATGTGGTATTAAGGTTAATTAGATAATACACAACTTGACTTTCAAGGCAAAACCTTGTCGTTTTTTATACCTACAGCCTATATACACGCTATGTAACATACCATTAAGTCAATTATGGATGTATGTATATAATTAATATTTTTTACCTTTGAATGTTAAACTAAGATAATTTCCGGTCGTGTAATTAAAATTCGTATTTGTTTGTGTTCCGTACATAACGAACTGTGATCAGATAAATTCCTTAAGCCTGGAAAACTCAATCAATAAGTTAATAACAGACGTTTTAAATGGCGGCATATTGTATGAGCATTCCGTCCGCCTCTTGTTACTATATATTTTATTGCAATAAAGTCGGAATTTCGTGAAGTTATTTTTTATTTATTCAGTTACAGACGGTTCCAGTCTCTCTGCGAATACATATAGTATACTCTGGAACAAACGTCAAAGCTGAAAATACTTCTTTAAATATTAATTCCATTTAACATTCCCTTACATACCTTCACAATTGCAAATTCTGTTCACGTAATCTTTGCACTTTTATTATGACTTTCATCTTAATTCCAATGAAATATTGTACGAGTCGCTGAATGTTTAGTGATCAATTGCTGAAAGTTGCTATTTCACCAAGGAGCAATGCATATTGTAACAATCACTTCAGTTTTATGATAATTAATATAAATAATGATAAGAAATAGTGAAGTCTTTGCTAATATGTAAAGTCCGTAGGATTTAAGAAACTTAAAAATGTCGAAGAAAATAACACACGTTGTTCGGTTCAACGATTTAATTTGAGAGTCCTGTTACCCACATTATCATTAAATAGTCATCTTATTATTATAAACCTACCTCTAAAAACAGATCAATTACAAGTATATACATAAAGTACAAAAAGAACAAATCCATGATCAATTGACAAACTAATTACGTTGATCTGGTGCATGGTGCAAAGTCGAATCGATTGTACTTTGCTAAGGAGTGGCAATTTTAAATATTAATTATAAGTAATTAAAATTTAGTAGTAGTGCAGGTACTACTACTAAAAAAATATTCAAAAATTTTAGTGCCTTTAAAATTATTATGTAAGTTTACAATTATCATGTTTTGTATTGTTACATTTATTATTTTACATTTTGTTTTCCCTATTTTTAAATATAATCACATAAATTCGTATCATAAATAGCTTCGTTTAACGAGGTGTCGTTGTTTTCTATGGTTTAAAAAAAGTAGTTATTATATTTTTAGTTATTCGAGATTAAAAAGTATAGTAACAGACAACTCGATTTTGTTTGTCGTCGATGACATTTATAGTTAAAGAAGGTGCCGACATAAACTTATGAGTAGTTTTCGCTTAAAGTGAAAATCTAAGTAAATCTATTTCGCAGGAAACTGAAAATCAGCGTGATGATGGCGTTTTTTTTTAAATTACAAAATGGCCTCCAGAAGTTTAATAATTTCATTGAAAAATTGTATCAGAAAAATATTATAAAAAGAAAATGATATCAGTCTACACTTAATGTTCTAAACGTGCCCGCGATACCCATTTGTTCATTTTTGAAGCTATCAGTTTGTCTACATTTTTCATTTACAACAGCATCTTTCATTTTGTTGAAGTATTCTTGAAATTCGCTGGAGCTCAGGACATGTAGCCATTGGTCTGTGAAATAAAGAGTCATAATTATTTAAATGGAAAGTTATTTAAACTTTTTAAATATGTATAAAAATAGTATTGAGTTAAATGATTGTGTATGAGTACGAGCACATGAGCAATCATACAATGATGTGTGTTCTACAAAGCTATAACTTAAAATTTTGAAGGTGAAAGTTTATGCGTAAACATTGGCGCGCGTAGATCCGTCTTATGTTGTCATATTGGAAATTCTTTTACATTCTACAAGTGACAGTAAGATAAATATGAAGTCAATATAGCCGAGAGGTTGGGTGGTCGGAATTTGGGGTCAAGAGACCCGAGTTTGATCCCCAAGTGGCAGGCTCGTTAGACCAATGGGTTTTTCAAGAACTTATACGTTAATATTCCTAAGTTTAATCTATATTTAACTTGTCAAAAAGGTGACTCTCGTGTATTTAAAATAATTCACTACAGTTTTAAAATAATATTACCTTGTATTTCTTTCAGCGACGTTTCATTCCCTCCTGCTTCAATTGGCAATACATCTTTGTCTATTAGTTTGTACACTGAATCGTAGTCCTTGTGAATTTGAATTCGTCCAAAGACTTTAGGATTCATTATTTGTTTGCAAATGGCGAGAAGGGTTTCTATAGCTTTTGAAGTACTAACAACGTGAATTCCTATTATTCGAATTCCGTAACCCTCCTGAAAAAATATGCATTGATAGTCAAAGAAAGCAAAGAAAATTGTTGTTTTTTAATTTATTTAGGCTGCGATGTAGTATTCATCATCGTCATTATTTTCTTTTATAGAGAAAGGAGGCAATCGAGCAGGGGGTTCATGTGAGGGTAAGTGATTGATGAACTGCCAGCCATAAACATCCGCAATACCAGAGGCATAGGAGATGCGTTGCCGGCCTTTCAGAAAGGTATTGGCTCTTTTCTCGATGGTGAAATCCAGCGGCTGGAATTAATCCGAACAATTCCTCGTAGCACTCCCCGTAGTAAGGAGTATCTTGTAAAAAATGCAAAGATATGCAACGTCCCTTTGCAAGGCCATGGGATCTAGCCTATCAGATAGAATATGGTCGGCGACGATTCGAGCCGCTCATCGTTGGATACGGTCAAATGGAAGGAGCTGACACTGGGGTGCCCCCGCCCAGAGGTGATGAACAGTACTCCATGTGCTGCCGAACCTGCGCTTTATAAAGTTGAAAGCGGTGGGCCGGCATAAAGAAGTGTCGTGCTCTGAGCACGCCAAGCTTTTTAGAGGTCAATTTGGCCTTTCCTTCCAAGTGACCGCGAAACTGAACGTTGCTCGATATGTCGACGCCAAGGATTCCGATACTGGCTGAGGCAACTAGGGGAATGCTCTCAAAATGAGGTGACACGACGAAGCGTTTCTTTTTAGCGGTAAACGCGCAAACTTGTGTCTTTTTTTTAGGGTTGAACAGGACTAAATTTAGTCGGCCCCAGTCTCGACATCAAACACAAGTTTGTTCTGGTACTCGTCGACTATTACTATTATAATTTATCTTCACGCACAATCCCTGACGGGGAAGCAAGAGAGAACAGATCGTCAAGTGTCAAGATCCTTAGGTACCTCTTTCGCTCTTCAAACCAGCCATGTTGGGAATCTCTTCGTTTGTCTTTCGGTTAGTCAAGGTAACGCCGCACATTTTACGAAGAGATCGCATCTCCACTGCATTGAACCAGCTTTTATGCTTCTTCTGGCATACCCAGATCATCATCATAATCTTCATTATCAGAATGGCTTTCAAAAGTTAGGGTATAAGAAGCAAGGGAGCATTTGATGTAATCGCCATGGCGATCGCCCGATACTGGTCTGCTGAATTTTGGTCTGGTATCGAGGCAGTTGTAACGTTATCGTTCGTTGTCATAGTTTTATGTCAATAAATATATATATATATATATATATATATATATATATATATATATATATATATATATATATATGTATATATATATATATATATATATATATATATATATATATATATATATATATATATATATATATATATATATATATATATATATATATACATATATATATATATATATATATATATATATATATATATATATATATATATATATATATATATACATATATATATATATATATATAATTTATATATATATATATATATATATATATATATATATATATATATATATATATATATATATATATATATATATATATATATATATATATATATATATAAATTATTAATTTTTAAAATGGCGGCAGCATTTTCTGCTTTATGTTTAACAAAATTTTAAAGTATGTACAAAAGACATCAAAGTTTCTTAGATCAATTCTAAAACTTGGACTAATTTTACTTCTTGATAATCCAAATACATGAATTAAAGCATGTAAAATGGCTGTCGCATAAGAAATTTCAAGGCAGTGTGTTCATTGTAGGAAAGTAGGGGTGGTAGGGTAGTTGATTAAACAACTTCTTTGGTAATTGCAGTTTTTCTGTAGTAAGAACGTTTATTACGTTATTTTTATGTATTATATTTTTATTTAATACTTCAGTAGGAAAGACGAAGTTGGACGAAAAAAGTAACCGAAAGTAATGACCCGGTAAATATACAAATAGAATTTGAGGTACTATAGATATATCACATCATTTTTAATGATAAGGATATGAGAGAGAAGAGCAAAGAAAGATATAAGCTCCAGAAAGTTCACACGAAAACACTGATTGAGGAAGTGCGTGAAAGGAGTAAAATGGAAGCGGACGAAAGGTTGTCGCACAACTTCAAGGAGAACTCCAAACTCTTCTGGAAAGAGGTTGGAAGGACCCGGAGTGGTGCGACAGCCTTAAGAATGAACAAAGTGCTTTCGAGAACCAATGACGTCCTCTCAGAAAAATCGGACGTCATGCAGCGATGGAGCGAATTTTATGTGCGATGATCTTAGTGAGGGATCCGGGGGTGACGCCGTGACTGGTACGCCAGACTCGGACTTCGATGACACTGAGGTCATCAGTATGAAAGAGATTGAATGTGCGATTTGAAGTTTGAAATGTGGTAATGCCGCGGGACTAGATAGAGTTACTGTTGAAATGGTCAAGTATGGTGTGCCTCGCGTCTGGGACAGCTTTCATCTGGTGTGCAATTTGTGCTGGAGGACGGGAGCTGTCCCGGATGATTGGCGATCCGCGGTCATTGTGCCGTTATACAAAGATAAAGGTTCACATTATGACTGCGGGTGCTATCGGGCGATCAGCTTCACCAGTTTAGCAAGTAAAGTTTACTCGAAGGTTTTGACGCGTAGGATGCAAGAGAAATCGGAAAGATTTCTATGGGAGGCACAATGCAGATTGTGTTGATACTGACTTTTTTATATGGCAGCGAAACCTGGGTATGCCAGAAGAAGCATAAAAGCAGGTTGAATGCAGTGGAGATGCGATCTCTTCGTAAAATTTGCGGTCTTACCATGACCGACCGAAAGGTTCGCAATATGGCAGGTTTGATAAATTATTAATTTTTAAAATGGCGGCAGCATTTTCTGCTTTATGATTAACAAAAGTTTAAAGTATGTAATTAGATACTTAACATGTTTATCAAGATTTATTAAAAAATTGTGGTAATTATATTAATTAAATATAAACGGATGCTTAAATTATACTCATATGAAAAAAAATATCTTTACGCAATTCCCAATACAGGGGTAGACAGAGGTTAAGTCTACTAAGTCCCTTTGACCCACTTTCCACCGAACATATTTTCGGGACATCGTGACAGGTGGTGAGCCCGTCGCCGTCTTTATGTCCAAGCCAACGATGAAATTCGTACATAAGTTTTTTGAAAAACTCGTTAGTACACCTGGGGATCGAACTCGGGTCTCTCGAAATTCCGACCACCCAACAACTCGGCTATCGTGACTTCGAACTCTTATGCGTCTTTTAATTACAAAAATGTATTATTTTTGTCTTAAGATGAAACAATAGGACGAATAAATTTTTCTCAGATTAATACATATTTTTATTGAATCTCTACAAGCGAATTTGGCGGCGAACAAGTAAAACCTACGACGAATTGTCAAAGTTCGATGCAGAGGTCAACTGACAAAAATAATTTTTTCTACAAAAAACAGAACTAGGGTTACCGAAACATTCATTCATAAAGATCACTCAGAACTGATTCCTGTTGGAACCTCGCCACTAATATAGAATTCTCTTGGTCAAAAATGACGATGTGGACTACTACTATAGTGGACTTTTGTAAGACTATGAAGAAGAAGAATAATAGAAAAAATATAATAATTGAAATAAGAATAATAGAAGAAAGAAAAATTTCCTAATTTCTACTGAACTAAGCAACAAATTTTGGTACGGTTTTCACTAATGCAAATAGAGAGTAACGAAGATTTTTCTATTTTATTTTTAAGACATATTAAAGAGTCCGCTACAGTACACGCCATAATATAAGCTATATTGTGCCTCGAATACTTTGCATCCCGAAGTTTCTTCTGAAATTGAATCAATATCCATAGCAATTTGAGTAACGTACCTTTCAGTCGTAAAGAATTATTATTAACTGCTCTAAGATAAATCATTTTATTGACTCGATAATAAAAATACGCACTGTTTACTTAATACCCAGAAAGCCGAAATGGAAAACCAGCAACGTATAAAACCCGTACCGGGTTTCCGCACAATTCCGTATTGTTTTTTTTTTAACATACTGCATAAAATATATCATGCAACATGATTAACAAAAATAATCAAGTCTAATATTGTTTCACGTAAAATATTTTTTACTTAAAACATTTTTTTGTAAAAGATTATTTAAAAATGAGTTCTGATAAAAAAATCTTAGAAATTTACAAATTACTTTACCCTAACTAGTCACACTATAAATTTCGTCATAAAAATCTTGTTCATAAAAAGATAATTTTAAAAATTAGTTACGTTTTACTCGACAATGACCCGTAGCAATTTCAGTAAAAATATTCATATGTATACCCACGAGAGAAAGATGTGGCCATTTCTCTCGTGGTTTTCGAAAGTTTCCACTAAGGGAAAAGCTTTAAAAATGCTGTTGGCTACCGACATATGGCGGGATAAATATCCTGAACAATAGCAGGCCACGTTTTGGCAGACCTAGACCGCAGACATATCTCTGATTACTTCAGAGAAAAAGCGTGAAGATAAAAAAATCTAAATACTTACTATCAACAATGTTAAAAACTGGCGATATTCCATAATATCTAGTTTCTTTACCAGGTCAAAAAGGTTACAGTCAGTAAAATCTAAAATTAATTGAATACCTCTGCAATAATCATGGGCCCAAACGTATTCAGCTTGCTGAAAAGAAAATTAAGTATGTTTACAGTATTATGTTATGTTATGTATTAAATATTTAGCAAAAGTATACACTGGTGATAAACATAAACTTTCACTAATTATTGCGATTGTTTGGGACCCACAAAATTTAAGCACATACGACAGGATGAAATTAGCCATCATTATGTTAAAATGCATACAATTTAATATAATAATCAAGGCTGAATTTGAAGTCACGATAGCGGAGTGGTTTGGTGGTCGGAATTTTGTCGTGAAAAGTTCGATTCCAGGTGGCAGGCTCATACCAATGGGTTTTTCAAAAACTTATATACGTATTACATCGTTGGCTTGGACATAAAGACGACGATGGGCTCACCACCTGTCACGTTATCCCGAAAATATCTTCATTGGAAGGAGGTCAATGGGACTTAATTATCTGGGCTTTTGTTGTTGCATGGGCCGGCTCGACCGGGGAAGTACCATGACGTCACAGAATAGCGGCGTGAAGTAGAAGTCTAACAGGCTTCTGCGTTTCGTCTGGTGAGTGTAGGTAACCGGAGGCCCACAAACCCCCTCCCCCAATTCTGGGGGAGGGGGACATTAAGGTAGGCAACGCATCTGCTATGCGTCTGGTATTGCGGGTATTCATGGGCGGCGGTAATAACTTACCATCACGTGAGCCACCTGCTCGTTTGCCTTCCTTTTCTATAAAAAAGACTAAGCCTCTTCCCCTGTATTGGGAATTTTGTGAATACATTTATTTTTATTTATTTATTTTCTATTATTATTCGATTTTGTGTTTTGGTAACAGCGTAAGAAACCTGTAGTTTTGCTCGTTTAAAGTAATATAAAAATAAACATATAAATTAGCAGTGAAAAAGTTATAATTTTAATGTCACTTACCGAAATGGAGAAGCGAAAGTAATTTAGGAATCCATTGTCATTATCACCGCTATTGCATTTTAAAAAATAGACTCTGTAGTGTTCACGAGTGAGCTTAGGTAGTAAAGCAGCCATCCTATTGTTTTCAAAGTAAAACATTACATCCAGTCTATTTCCTGAACTTACATAAATATACTATAAATTACTAGCTGACCCCACAAACGTTGTTTTCCCATATAAAAAATAGAAGTTAATCGTAGGGAGGTGAAAATTTAAGGTTGTATGTATTTTTGTAAGCTGTTTCATAGAAAAATAAAAACAAAAAGAATTTTCATAATACATAAATACAAAAAACCCTTGCATAATAACATTGAACTATATAAAAGATGGTTTTCAACCGACTTTAAAAGAAGAAAGTGGTTCTATATTCGGTTGAATGAATGGCAGTATATTCGGTCTATGAATGAAGCTAAGGGTTCCGGATATAATCCTGCTTCAAAGGAGCAACATTTTTGTGTGATGAATATAATTGTTTTTACTGGAGTTATGGACATTTAAATGTATTTGTAAATACTTATCAATGTAAATAGTATGTATAAATATGAACCTCCGGTCAAACCAAAAGATTATTATCTAATCAAGATTACCGATTTTGGCAATTCTGGCTTACATAGCTATCAGTATAAATAATAAACTTTTATATTGTGAAGTTTACACTCCCTATATCTCAGTAATTCATTCGGTAATATTATTGAACCAGGAGTAGATATAGTCACGATAGGTTTGGTGGTCGGAATTTCGAGTCAAAAGACCCGAGTTCGATCCCCAGGTAGCAGGATCGGACCAATGGGTTCAACAAAAAAACTTATGTACGAATTATATCGTTGGCTTAAAGGCAGCGACGGACCCACCGCCAGTCGCGTTGTTCCGAAAGTATCTTCGGTGGAAGGTGGGTCGAAGGGACTTAATTGTCTAGACTAGACCTCTGTCTTTCCCTGTATTGGGAAAGGTATTTCAACTTTTTTTTTAGATAGTAATTGTAATAGGATTTTTTGTGTCAGTTTTTCGACTTTTAAAAGAAAAGTATTTTCGTTTTTTTGAACTTTTTATTTGTTATGGAAAATATAGAACATCATTATGTTATATTCAGAAATCAAAGATTAAATTGATGTGAGAATGATGATGAATGATGAAGTTGGAATTAACGATGCTTATTTGAAAAAAAAAAGCTTCTCTTATATCGATTTTTGAAGCGACACAAGTTCGGGATATTAAGGCTCTCAGTAACAAAATGTTGTATTCAGGTCTTTGCATTCTAACAAATACTAAATGTTGTTTTAAAGTGTTTACATTGTAAAATATATAACTAATGAGGACCATATTATTTTAATTGTATAGGAAAATAACACTTACAAAGTTTTCGAATCCTTGTATTGAGTTTTAAAATTTACTGTCTCATAGAAGATAGGCATCATGGTTCTGAGAGTGCATATTTTGTCTAACTTTTTCTTAGCGCGCTCAACTGAGCCTTTTGCAGCAAGTATCATTCTCTCTAAATATTCTCTTGCTGTAAAAAATATTCATTTATCATGTAATATAAAAAAAATACAATAGTAAAATACAGCAACGAAGAGCGGCTCGAATCATGTCAGTCAATCAGTTGACGACCACGTTCTATCCGATCGGCAAGATCCCCTGGCTTTGCAAAGAGATGTTGCATCTCTTTGCATATTTTACAAAATGTACTACAGGGAGTGCTCCGAGGAATTGTTCGGAATTAATCCCAGCCGCTGCATTTCACCTTCGAATCTTACGGTGTAGTCAAAAATTCCATCAACACCGCCTTGATGCAGCGAGTTTTACCTCCGGAATATTTCAATGCGTTGTGGTTTCAACTCAAACCACCAGTATTGTGTTGCACAAATGTGAAGGTCAAATTTCTACAACGACGCGTCCCGAACTTCATTACTTTTAAGTCATGTCAATTTCTTGCAGAATGTTCAAAATTACATCAGCGTACTCCAAAACATCATACGATGTTAACGCAATTGAAAAACGTGTTTTCAATCCAAGTTTTAGGAATATCCAATTTCTATTTTTTTTATAACTTAAAAGTTTATCTTATTGGGATTTTCCAAAGCAGAAATAAATAATTAGTGTGCTATAAATCATTCAGCTGAGAGAGGTCACCATTCAGCTGCATTAACTCTTACATGAACATAACACCACAAAACACCCTGACGAGAAGTAGTCAATAAAGAAAAAGTGTTTTCTTCATAGACCCGACCAGAATCGCATCCGGGATCTCAGAGCTGGCGACGCCATGAAAACCAATGTGTACGTTACTCGTCCGCGGATGTCGTCTTTTATGTAAACAATTATTTCTCTGATTGATATAAACAAAATGTATTGAATTTATTCATACCTATTATAGTAAACGTCTTTACAAACGAACATTTAATATTAAACGTAGGTCTAAAATAATAATCTGTCTAGAATACTAGCTAAAATGAAAAAAAAAAATTATATAAAACACAAAAAATTAATCGGAATTTCGAGTCGAGAGACCCGAGTTCGATCCCCAGGTGGCAGTACCAATGAGTTTTTCAAAAACTTATGTACGAATTTCATCGTTGGCTTGGACATAAAGGCGGCGACAGGCTCACCACCTGTCACGTTGTCCCGAAAATATCTTCGGTGGAAGGTGGGTCAAAGGGACTTAATTGTCTAGACTTGACCTCTGTCTACCCCTGTATTGGGAATTGCGTGAAGATATTTTTTTTTTTTTTTTTTTACAAAAAATTAAAAAAATGTTAAAAATGAAGTTAGTAAATTCGGATATCTAGACAAGTAGGTAAATTATGTTAATAGACAAAATAAATTACTTACGGAAATCTACTTTTACAAAATGATCTTGTTTCTTCACCCAATCATCCAGTAAGTCAATAGCTTCATTTAATACACCTGGTTTGTCTAAATCGTAATCTTTACGAACGCATTCCAATGTGTCTTCGTTAAATTGAAATATAACATCAGAAGGAATTGAATCCATTTTTATCCTAGAACAAGACGAGTTAATTTGTTGAATATCACAATAGCACTAAGGCATTTTCATTCAACAACATAAATTAAAGCAAGTTTTTTTACAATTTTTTGTTTTTTTTTAAATTTATCAAGGTAATTATAATTGTGCGTTTGTAATTTAAATATCTTGCTAGTGTCAGGTCTTGTTTACATATTTTTATAAGCGTCACTTAAATATGAGATGCTTTGCTACGAATTAAATGAAAAGAGGTTCGGTGACGATGTTATTATCGATTATAATTTATCGTAGCATGCACATGTCAATGAATGTAATCCTAAGGTTCACTTTTTTTTCAATCGTTCAAGTGTTTTTGGCCTTAAGAAGTAACAGCACACTGGTATAATTGATTACGCTGACGCCGTTGCAAAAAGTTGGTTGCATTCGTTTTATTTTGGTATATATATATATATATATATATATATATATATATATATTTATATATATATATATATATATATATATATATATATATATATATATATATATTTATATATATATATATATATATATATATATATATATATATATATATATATATATATATATATATATATATATATATATATAAAAATGTAAATACATAAAAGATACCTACTAAATTTCTATCGCTTGTTCCTAATCCGTTGGAAGAACGTTTACGAAACGGCGGAGGATTACAAAATTACAATTGATGGATGTAGTGTATGTTACTCATACTGAGGAATTAATGATTTGTTTAGATTTGATTTATATTTTCATTAATTTTCCCATATAGGGATTGGCATAGACATTGAAGTCCTTTCCAACCTTCCACCGAAATTTAGATAAATTAGATAGGACACTATGACAGGAGGAGTGCCTATCGCCTTCTTAATGTATAAACGAACGGCGAATATTTTATGTATAAATACTAACAAAAGTCCAATCCAGCCACATTGTCCAGAATCTGGGCATTTACATCGATATGACATTAAATTGGACACTTCAATTGAATGAAGTTAGCAGAAGGACATTTGTTGCTCTTTGGTATTTGTTTCGATCATTTCTCAAGATTTCAACCAAAATTAGGATCATACACCTTCCCTGTTGGATCTTCTGCTGACCTCTCATCCGGACGGCTATGTGGTCTCCGTTAATGCCCCTTTGGGTTCATCGGACCACTGCCTGATTCGGAGTAAAGTGACCATCATATGCCCAGTGCAGGTTTGCTTCTCGCTGGATAGTCCCGACGCCGTTGCAAATTCCGTCGCCGATGTGGTGCTCCAAGGAATGGAACTCTTCGTTCCTTCCTCTGTGGTGTCCATCGGTGGTAGATCAAAGCGGTTGGTAGCAACTGCAGAATGCCATCTCGCCAAAAGCAGCAGTGCTACCGACCCTGGGTCAAAGCATCGGCGTCTCGGGATTCAAAAACTAGCGTTTTTAAGAAGGAGTATAACTCTGCCACCAGGTCCTTCAAAAGAGTAATTACTGCGGTAAAGTCCGAGCACATTGGCAGAATTGGCGAGAAACTAGTTCGTTTTCCTTCGGGAACTCGTGCGTTCTGGTCCCTCGCCAAGGCTGTCCAAGGAAATTTCAGTCAGCCATCACTACCATCTCTTCACAGGGAGGACAACTCGCTGGCCCATGACGCAAAAGAGAAAGCCGATCTTGTTATCTTTTTGCGTCCAACTCGACTCTCGATGACAGGGGGAACTCACCGCGGACCATCCCGTGCACTGAGTACTCTATGCCGGGCATCCGGTTCTTTCAGAGCTTAGTGCGTAAAGCACTCCTCTCCCTGTCATCCAGAAGTTGGGTGGGCCCTATTGTGCTGTGGATGTGTGCTCCAGAGTTGGCAGCGGTTCTAACGCATCTTTTCCGGTACTCCTACTCTTTAGGCTTCGACCCAAAGGCAAGGAAGACTGTTTTGGTGCACCCGATTCCTAAGAAAGGCGACCGCTCAGATCCGGGTAACTACAGACCGATCGCCATCACTTCCTTGTTCTCCAAAATAATGGAGTCCATTATAAACTGTCAGCTTTTGAGGTACTTAGAGGAGCACCAGTTGATCAATTACCGGCAGTACGGTTTCTGTCGGGGTCGCTCGGCTGGTGATCTTCTTCTGTACCTCACTCATCGATGAGCGGGTGGGCGGGAGCAAGGGTGAGGCCCTGGCAGTTAGTTTGGATATAGCGAAAGCATTTGACCGGGTATGGCACAAAGCACTTCTCTCAAAGCTTCCGTCATATAGGCTTCCCGAGAAATTTTGTAATTGGGTGACTAATTTTCTCACAGACCGGAGCATCAAGCTCGTAGTTGACGGTGCATGCTCGGACTCCAAGTCTGTGAACGCTAGTTTCCCACAAGGCTGTGTGCTATCGCCAACCCTGTTTCTTCTTCATATCAATGATTTGTTACAAATTAGTAACATCCATTGCTATGTACATGACAGCACTGATGATGCCCTTTATACCGGCTGTGCCAATATTTCTCGGGAACACGTCGACGAGTACCGGAACAAACTTGTGTCTGAAGTCGAGATTTTGTTTGACAAAATCTCGGCCTAGGGCCGTCTTAATTTAGTCCAATTCAACCCTTAAAAGACAAGGCGTTTACCGCTAAAAAGAAACCCTTCGTCGTATCACCTCATTTTGAGAGCACTCCCCTAGTTGCCTCAATCTGCATTGGAATCCTAGGCATACATACATACATATCGAGTAACGTTCAGTTTCGCGGTCATATGGAAGGGAAGGCTAAATTGGCCTCTAAAAAGTTTGGCGTGCTCAGTAGAGCGCGACAGTACTTCATGCCGGCCCACCGCTTGCAACTTTATAAGGCGCAGGTTCGGCCGCACGTAGATTACTGTTGTCATCTCTGGGCGGGGGCACCCCAGAGTCAGCTCCTTCCATTTGACCGTATTCAAAGAAGAACGGCTCGAATTGTCGACGACCATACTCTATCAGATCGGCTAGATCCCCTGGCTTTGCGGAGAGATGTTTCATCTCTTTGCATTTTCTACAAGATCTACTACGGGGAGTACTCCGAGGAATTGTTCGGATTAATGCCAGCCGCTGAATTTCACCATCGTACCTTACGGCATAATCAAATTTTCATCAACACCACCTTGATGCTTTGCATTCCACCACAGTACGTTTTTTGCGGTATTCTCGGCCACGCACTTGCACTTTGTGAAATGAGCTGGTGCACTAATTCCAGCGAAATCTCGCTTGAGAATGCCTTGTTTTGAGGCGAAACACGTCGCGTTTTCGTTGGTGGTATATGTTACCTAGTTTGAATGTAGTGGTGGCGGTGCATACAACTCATGTAAATTTGCTTATTTATAATGTTAAATAAGACAACTCATTATAAAATTACTTATCACATATTTTAAATTCTTATAGTCCTTGTTATAAACACATTTGTCTAAAAACTCTACACAGACAACTTTAATTAAGTATTATAAGTGACCTTCCGAATCAACTCATTATAACTATACTCGTTATCATAAACTTCATAGTATTTAACAATAGGTTGTGACTTTTTATATATCTATACAACTTTAAAATTGTAAAATAGTCACACTGAAGATGTTTTAGTGAAACTAATTGAAACTACTAGGAAGTGTATGACCTGAAAACAATGTTTTTTTAGAATTCTTGTATGTTTGTTCAAGTTTGACGCTAAAACCACTAAACGAATTTTGATTCTAATTTCATTGTTCAATGTCTTATTTATTAACTCAAAAACTAATGCAAGAATTATTGAAATTGGTTTAGATTAGAGATGATTGACGACCTTCGTGGACGAGTAGCGTAACGAGTGGTTTTCAAGGCGTCGCCATTTCGAGATCCCGGGTTCGATTCCCGGTCGGTTTAATGTAGAAAAACAATTTTTTCTTTATTTTTTCGGGTCTGGGTGTTTGTGAAGCATTCGTTGTTTCCGATTCCCATACCACAAGTGCTTTAGCATCTTACATTGGGATTGGAGCAATTTATGTGTTTTTCCTATCGATATATATCTGTATTTATTAATTAAAAAAAGAGATACAGTTTGATCTCAATCTTGACTTAACTCTTCTATAGTACGAGTCATCATAGAGAAGAAAAATCATATTATATATTTATTTTTATTTATTTATTCTAAAATATATATACACTAATATATACGAAATAATCATGTTATACAATAGACATACTTACAACTAGATAAAAAATATATACGTATAATACATATAACATAAATAATAAGTAACATAATATAAAAGGGAAGGAAAAAAACAAATGTCATTAGAGAGGTAACATAGCGACAAATAGTGATGTTTAACCTCTATCTTAAATTTTTCTAATATTTTTGCTCGATGAATATGCGGAGGAAGCTCATTCCATAAACAAATGGCTTTCACCGTAAAGAAATGCTTAAAATAGTTGGTTCTGTAAACATGTGGAGCGAGAATAAATTATTATTACGTTTATTATTAATAATTAATATTAATTTACGATCAGCTGGAGAATTTTCCAGCTGATCGTAAATCGTAAATCTGGCCCAAGAAACTTAAAATTATTCTTTATGTAACTTGGTGCATAGGATTGAACAATACACAGTATAGAAGAGATACAGTGTGCAGATTCCGGCGAAATCGAATGGGTAACCACTTGCGCTTTTTACGAAAGTCGGAAACATCGTCATACTTGCGTAGACCAAAAATAAACCTAATAGCTAAATTTTGAATTCGCTCAAGCTTGTTTAGTAGAACTTCGGTTAAGTCAAGATAGCTTGCGTCAGCATAATCGAGAATGGAAAGGTGTAAGGATTGTGCTAACATAATTTTAGTAGGAATGGGGAGAAAAGAACGTAAGCGCCGCAAAGAAGCAATGGCAGAAAATCATGTCATGTTACAGCAGTCAAGTTACCATTAATGGTAGTAATTACAGTGGGCAAGTTTTCAAAGGTTGACTGCGTGCATAGTTGAAAATCGTCTGCATACATATGATAGAGAGAAGTTATTTTGTGTGAAATTGAATTGGTAAAAAAAGCAAAGAGTAAAGGAGACAACAGACCACCTTGAGGCACACCAGCTCGTAATTCACGCCAGGATGAAAACTTATCTTCAATGCGAATACGTTGCCGTCGGCCCCTTAAATAACTCTGAAACCAACCAATGACTGATGGAGATATGTTAATAGAACTCAACAGACTCAACAGAATGTCAAAATGAACAGAATTGAAGGTATTGCTGAAATCCAACAATACCAACACTGTGAGCTGCTTATTGTCCATGCCTCGTCGAATGTCGTCAGAGACTTGAATCAGCCCGGTAGTCGTACTATGACCTGTCCGGAAGCCAGATTGGTATGAATTTAGAAGGGAATTTTTATTTAGATGAAGGCTTAACTGATGGAAAATCAGTTTCTCTAAAATCTTGGACAGAAACGGGCGAATGGATATAGGACGGAAGTCAGAAAAGTGCAAGGCATGAGCTTTTTTGGGAAGAGGAGTTACTAGTAAAATTTTCCACGCTTCAAGAAACTGAGAGTTTGCAATAGATTCCTTCAGGATATGTGTAATTATAGGAGTAACAATATCAAGAACAGGTAAGATCAGGTTACGACTAATGCTATCATCTCCCACGGCATTGGACGAGACAGACAATATGTTCTTCAGATCACATTCAGTGAAAGGAATGAAATTAAACGGTGGACAATCCGAAGTTGGCATCGAAGAAAGAGTGCTCAAAGTAACATTCTTATCCAATGAATCAAATTTTCGGGAAGAGGTAAAATGTTGATTAAGAAGTTCAATATCAATTTTTCGAGCTGGAAGACAATTTACAAACTCCAAGAGATCTAAGAAATTTCCAAACTTTAGCATTGTCGCCGTTTTCTACAGATTATGCTGTAAGTGTAATTATATATTAATAAAATGTACATTGCATTTGTTTCAACATTTCTTAAATAAAACGATTTTCGGATTTTATCGTGTTCGTTATTAGATTTAAAAACCATTATCTCGACGTTTCAGATGCTTTACAGCATTCCGTGATCATGGGCGGACTGAGGTCTTAAATAACTTAAAAAACTTTTTTTTACTAATTTTGGATCCGATTTACGCAGAACGTGCTCAGTGTATCTTGAGGTCTTGCAGTGGTTTGCTTGGACTTGGATTTTATTTTATTTATGACTCGATACCAAACAGGTGGTAGTACCCAACCATCTTCTCTGTGAATTGAATGTTTTTTTTTTAATTTCATTGGCCTTACGGATCATCCTGGGTAGGAATTGGTTTTCTTTCGTGAGGATATGTGACTTGTCAAAGCTGATAATGATTGCGCCCATATGTAATGTGATCACAGACTGAAGACTTCTTAGAGTGTTTTTGTTGTACATCAGCTATGAATAAAAATAGTTTGTTAAAAACTAATAAAAAACGCGATAAATCCGATAATCGTTTTATTTAAGACGTAATATTTGCGTAAATACAAGAAATCATAATGTATCAACATTACGCTGTAAAATAATAATTAAAAGAATATCTTCCCCCATATTCCCTAGGCGGTAAAGCCATCGCCACTTTATTGTCCAATCCACAGGTACGACGTACTTTCATATCTATACTATAGTGTCTTTACATTGCAGATATTAGTGTTAAAATACCTTTAATAGGTAACTAGATCGTATCTGAGCCCGATATAATTATTTTTTAATTCTTTCTGTTTTTTCAAGCTTGATGACGGCTGGTTGGTCCGTGGTTTTAGTCTGTGGTCAGACTAAAACCACGGATCGAATTTTGATTTTATCTTCTTTGCTAATGTATTGTCTGTCTTTAAAGCTAAAAATTAATTCAAG
This sequence comes from Sericinus montela, assembly GCA_029286605.1. NCBI lineage: Eukaryota > Metazoa > Arthropoda > Insecta > Lepidoptera > Papilionidae > Sericinus > Sericinus montela. Next base: position 1,257,468 of record JAGSMR010000038.1, read on the forward strand.
ATTTTATGAAATATAAAAATATTATAATAATAAAACAAGTGATACAGTTGATAAGTGTTGAAAGGTCAAGTTATAATTAACGATTTATTTGTTTGTGAATAAAGCTAAATTAGTTGAATGGATTTGGATCCGTTGAATGGTTTTGAGTCCGTTTTCTAATGTTTCGGATTTTATTGTCCTTAGTTTACTATACAGTCTACATTTTCCATCTTGAACTATAGTTTCCATCACGCAACTACTAAATAGATTGCTGTGCTATTTTCACTGAAAATATTTCCTTAAAGAAGATTTATTGTAAATCCATTGAAGGACTGATTTGGATTTCAATTTTGTATTTCTAATATTCTATACAACATAAAACTGCTATACATTTTACCGTGCCCTTGCATGAAAATAAAGATCTAGAAAACCTCCACGCTTTTACACGCTTTTACACGGGTAACAGATTGTAGAAACTATTTTTATTTTTGCCAATTCATAAGTAAAATGTTGAAGTTCATGTTTCATAATTTGAAAGCTACGGGTTTTCAATACAACCCTTATTTTACCTCATTGGGATGTAATTTCCGAAAATCCTTTTTTAATGGGTTTCGATAATCAAGCCATCAATTGTCAAACCTTCAATTCATCGTTGAGGCACCTACGGTTTGGAATAAGTAATTAAATACAAATACATTATTAAAAAATAATTATGTGATGGTGTAAGTTCTAGAAGTCAAAATAACATTTTACGCCGTTTGTACCCGGAATTCTCCTGTACGAATCTGAACGCGTTTTCCATGGTTGTATTACTCAAGGTCCAATTTATACTGTCATGCGTATTTCATCTTCAATCGCCGTCTAGATGCTGTCACAACAAAAAAATGTTGATGTATCGAAGAATAGAGAAATATTATGCTTTTGTTAAAATTTAAATTATATTAAATATAACTCTATTGTATACCAAACATAAAATTCATAAAAAGGAACATAAAATAAGGAAAAAGTAGAGTTGGCGGCCATGTCACTAAAGGTGATCTCTTGTAGGCAACTTTTGGATGGACAGGAAGTAGAGTATAATAAAAAGACGGCGGTATACTTATAAACAGACAAAAACAAAACAAAACTAAATAATAATAATTTCTTTATTTATTTGCTCTCATAATTTATAAGCCTTAAGATTAGTAACATATTATAATTATTAAAATATTTTATGAGAGCCTAGTGTCAATACGAGGTTCAACCTGTATGAATAATCACTAGACCCTCGTCCCTTTACAGTAAAGTTATCAGCTTTACATGATAGCAAAATATGAAGAAAGTATGTTAAAAAAGAAAAATAAGTTAAATAAACTAAAAGTATAAGTGTATGCACACAGTAAGTGTATGTGTGTGTGTGTGTGTGTGTGTGTGTGTGTGTGTGTGTGTGTGTGTGTGTGTATATGCGGCACGTACAGCTTCAGTATGATAACGATACGGGGATAATAAGAGATTCTGTTGTTAAATAGTCCAGACTCAATAACCAATCAGTTACATGTTTTTTTAAAGAATATCTATGCATGAGATATATTGGCAAAATTTTGTTTATTTCATTACAGAACAATTTTTACTTAATATAACAAAATCAGTTGAATCGGTAATTCGGTTACAACTTAATATTCAAGACGATGAAATAAGAGATATCTATCATACCAAATCTCAGAGTATCGTTCTTGACTATGTGTCTACCTCTCGCAAGGAAGCTTGCCTTTTAAAATGGAAGGAATACAACAAATACATAAAAACAAAAATCAACAACAATTAAATATTAAAAATATTTATATTACATTACAAATATTTATATTACATTAATATTTATATTACATTATAAATATTTATATTACAGGGCAATTAAAGTATATTTACATAACTGAATATTTAACATCTAAAGCCAGACGATTATTCTAATTAGCTTTTTTCCGACCTCATCAAATACAGGGTATAATAAAGATCTGATTCTTAAGTACAGGTATGCCTTGTTTGTGAACCACCTTCACCCTGTTTTTATTATTAAGTCTTGTTATGTGCTATCATTCAGTGTCCTCGCGTCAGTTATGTTGTTGCTTTTATACCTAACAAGTAAACCAAATCAATTTATTGTTTTATGTTTAGTTATATTAAATTATTTAGAGGGCTGTAAGAATAATTGTAAAAAGAGTTCTACTGAACGTAATAACACAAACTATTAATATACCCGTTTTAATTATTATTATTATTGCAACAAAAAATATTTTTACATTTAGTACATTTTTATTTTTATGTTTTGCTAAAACCACTTATTAATTTTATCTATGCTATTCCACTTATGAAATGAATGAATTTTGATGTGAAACATCTATAGCCGCACGTAAAACCGATTTCTGGCGTGGCGACGCATGCCGTGGCTATACAAAGGTATACTAATTTACACCCTATTACCTGAGAATTAAGGTTTATAATTAAACACTGAAATCCCTTTTTTATATTTAATTAATTGTATTCATATTATTCATATTAGTGACTATGTCAATTATATTAAGATTTCATTTTTACATGAAAGGTCATTTCCTTATAGTCAAAAAGGTTCAATAATTTTTAAAACGAATATATATAAACTACCATTAAAATTAGCTGGAGATTTTAATGTAAATTTGCAAGAGCTGAATCAATGCCATTAATAACATTTCTTCAAAAAGAATTTCAATTGCAAATCAACAACAATCCAAAAGAATCTACTACCAAATATGGAACAACTATAGATGCTGTAATTGTGAGTTATCTTGATAATGTTTTATCCAATACTTTTGTAACGTAATAAATAAATATATAAATATCTTCACGCAATATTCAATACAGGGGTAGACAGAGGTCAAGTCTAGACAATTAAGTCCCTATGACCCACCTTCCACCGAAGATATTTTCGGGACAACGGGACTTTACTACTACGGGACTTTTGTAACGTAGTTTAGTTATCATCGACCAATCGTCACAGTAATACCGGCAGAGGAAACATCGAATATAACTATAACTGAAGTCACAGAGAGAGAGAAAATATTTAAATTGTGGCCACTTGATATTAATATCGAATTTTTGTATCAAATGTAAATAAATTCTTATTAAATAAAGTTACCATTTTCTGTAAGAAATTCGTAATACTTCATTTTTTCATTAGTATTTTCTTAGTAGTTCATTTTTTCATTCCTGTAATAATATTATCTTTTATGCATATTACTTGTACACACACGATATTTCACATCTGCCAGGCGTCCCATGACGGCACACATTTTTTTAAATCTGTATTTTCTTTACTTGTTCCTTGTTTTAGCATCGGCGCCATCTGTTATAAAGAAAAGAGAATACAGATTTAAAATTTCAACTGATGCGTGTAAGACACGGTAGCTCGGAGGTAAGAGCGTTGCCACGGATCTGCAGAGGTTGCGGGTTCGAATCCCGCCCGTGTCAGTTGAAATTTATAAACATTTTTTCTCTTTAATTTAATCACTTAAAAGTTCAGCATAAATATGCTTTAAAATTAATAAAATTGCATAATGTATAATTAGTTGGCGTTATCTTATTTATAATTCCTTACTGAAAAATCAGAAAATAAATAAAAAATATAAATATCTTCACGCAATTCCCAATACAGGGGAAGACAGAGGTCTAGTCTAGACATTTTAAGTCCCTCCGACCCACCTTCCACCGAAGATATTTACGGAACAACGTGACAGATGGTGAGCCCTTCGCCGTCTTTATGTCCAATACAGCTATATAATTCGTACATAAGTTTTAGAAAAACCCATTGGTATGGCCACTTGAGAATCGAACTCGGGTCTCTTGACTCGAAATTATGACCACCCAACCACTCGGCTATCGTGACTTATAAACTGACTGTAAAATCAGGAATGTCAAATTGTCACTTGCAAAAGATATAATAGATGTCGCCGATGCCAAAACAAGGCATAAGTAAAGAAAAGAGAATACAGATTTAAAATTTCAACTGATGCGTGTAAGACACGGTGGCTCGGAGGTAAGAGCGTTGCCACGGATCGGCAGAGGTCGCGGGTTCGAATCCCGCCCGTGTCAGTTGAAATTTATAAACATTTTTTCTCTTCAATTTAATCACATAAAAGTACAGCATAAAAATGCTTTAAAATTAATAAAATTGCATAATGTATAATTAGTTGGCGTTATCTTATTTATAATTCCTTACTGAAAAATCAGAAAATAAATAAAAAATATAAATATCTTCACGCAATTCCCAATACAGGGGAAGACAGAGGTCTAGTCTAGACATTTTAAGTCCCTCCGACCCACCTTCCACCGAAGATATTTACGGAACAACGTGACAGATGGTGAGCCCTTCGCCGTCTTTATGTCCAATACAGCTATATAATTCGTACATAAGTTTTAGAAAAACCCATTGGTATGGCCACTTGAGAATCGAACTCGGGTCTCTTGACTCGAAATTATGACCACCCAACCATTCGGCTATCGTGACTTATAAACTGACTGTAAAATCAGGAATGTCAAATTGTCACTTGCAAAAGATATAATAGATGTCGCCGATGCCAAAACAAGGCATAAGTAAAGAAAAGAGAATACAGATTTAAAATTTCAACTGATGCGTGTAAGACATGGTGGCTCGGAGGTAAGATCGTTGCCACGGATCTGCAGAGGATGCGGGTTTCAATCCCGCCCGTGTCAGTTGAAATTTTCAAAACATTTTTGTCTTTAATTTAATCAGATAAATTTTTGGTTTTTAAAATATCTACTAATAGTTTTAATTAAGCAATATTCGATTTCTTTGACAATTTAAACAGAGATTTAGATAAAATTTCTGTGGCTAGTTACTCCATGCTCGACAATATAGAGGACTGTCCATCTTATATTTCAGAACTTAGCAAACCTATAAAATCGGAAATCAAAGTATTGGGAGTATTAACTGGAAGTACTTTCGGTATAATTATCCTAACAGAATGCTGGATCCCCCATTTGCCTTATATACCGATCTTAGACGGCTATAGCTCCTATTTCTCAGTAAATAATAAATCACAAAATGAAGGTGTGGTCATTTATCATAAATATAATCTGAAAATAAGTGTTGATGAACCTGAATTCTTAGATGCCAATTGTCTCCGTCTATCGTTTGATTCAAAGACTGAAATTATAGCTTTATATCGTCCACCCTCGTACCATAACATAGATTTATAACATCTTGTGCCTCATTTGATAATATAGTTCTCGCTTCACGCAATTCCCAATACAGGGGTAGACACAGATCTAGTCTAGACAATTAAGTCCTTTTGACCCACCTTCCACCGAAGATGTTTTCGGGACAACGTGACGGGTGGTGAGCCGTTCGCCGTCTTTATGTCCAAGCCAACGATATATTTCGTACGTAAGTTTTTGAAAAACCCATTGGTACGAGCCTGCCACCTGGGGATCGAACTCGGGTCTCTTGACTCGAAATTTAGACCACTCAACCACTTGGCTCTCGCGACTATTAATTAATTTCGATAATATTAATTTATTAAATTTATTTATTTTTAATATAAATATATGTAAAGTTTGGCGGAAACCCAAAAATCTTTTCATTTTGAGATATTTTTTGTTTGTTTAGTATTTATTGACTTTGGTTAGTAGCTTATTTTTTTAACTCGTACATATTGACTGTAGAAGTTAAGTAAATTCCTTCGAAATTTACTACACAAATCAGTTGCTTTTGTTGTTATCTAAATAGCACGACTCAAACCGGTCGGAGCGGACGGGCGAACAATGCCGTCAAGCTTTGCATGGCATTACGTGAAGTGAAGGCATCCTATGCTTCTTTGTTGACGCTATGTAGGTGACGATATTTATACGGAGAAACATAAATAATCACCAAACTTCTATCCATAATATATTATATTTATAACATAAATAATCACCAATAATCTACCTCATAGCTGCTCGTCGTTGATCAGCTTTATTTTGGGCTGATAGTTTTCGATATACCGTCATCTTTTAATAACTTAGTAGAAACAAGATACGATAAGACTTCTTTTATGATTCTTTAAATAGAATAAATACATACATATACATACATAGGGACAATATGACATACCTTGCTCTATTCGCATAATGAGTAGTGAAAGCACATGTGGAATCGGAAGACAAAGGTGCCACAAGTCAGTCAGCCCCGACAAAGTAAAAAGTGGTTTTCTGCATTAACACATTTGGATCTCTGTGCTGGCGACATCTTGAAAATCGGATTGTACGACACGCGAGTGCGGAGGTCGTCGAACTTAAATATTTTTATTGAAGGAAAATATCTTATTTCCTCTCCTGCTTGGTAGTGGTTACTTAACGACCCAGGTAAAAGCAAGAGAAACGAATATGGCCAACCTAACATTTCAGAGATAAAATCCTGCAAAAAGTAGCCACTTTAAGTGGCGTTGACCCACCTAATTTTTACTTCGCGTCGTGGAGTGTAAAGGAAGTAGTTAAAATCATTCTCCTTGGCCTCCACAGCCTAGATCAAGACGCAGTAGAAGAGGTGTTGAGGTATTGCGTTCTACCGTGCTTCATATAATCCGCAAATCTGGTGGGAGCTAGCCGTACGGCTGATGTGGCTTCTCGTGAGGCGAAAACAATTTCTGTATGATGTGCCGTTTTCTTCGCCACCGCCGGATGGAACGGCCGGCTGTTCGTTCAATGACCCGTCCCAGAAATCCAGGAGAGGCGAAAACAATTTCTGTATGATGTGCCGTTTTCTTCGCCACCGCCGGATGGAACGGCCGGCTGTTCGTTCAATGACCCGTCCCAGAAATCCAGGAGAGGCGAAAACAATTTCTGTATGATGTGCCGTTTTCTTCGCCACCGCCGGATGGAACGGCCGGCTGTTCGTTCAATGACCCGTCCCAGAAATCCAGGAGAGGCGAAAACAATTTCTGTATGATGTGCCGTTTTCTTCGCCACCGCCGGATGGAACGGCCGGCTGTTCGTTCAATGACCCGTCCCAGAAATCCAGGAGAGGCGAAAACAATTTCTGTATGATGTGCCGTTTTCTTCGCCACCGCCGGATGGAACGGCCGGCTGTTCGTTCAATGACCCGTCCCAGAAATCCAGGAGAGGCGAAAACAATTTCTGTATGATGTGCCGTTTTCTTCGCCACCGCCGGATGGAACGGCCGGCTGTTCGTTCAATGACCCGTCCCAGAAATCCAGGAGAGGCGAAAACAATTTCTGTATGATGTGCCGTTTTCTTCGCCACCGCCGGATGGTCATTTATCATAAATATAATCTGAAAATAAGTGTTGATGAACCTGAATTCTTAGATGCCAATTGTCTCCGTCTATCGTTTGATTCAAAGACTGAAATTATAGCTTTATATCGTCCACCCTCGTACCATAACATAGATTTATAACATCTTGTGCCTCATTTGATAATATAGTTCTCGCTTCACGCAATTTCCAATACAGGGGTAGACAGAGGTCAAGTCTAGACAATTAAGTCCCTATGACCCCACCTTCCACCGAAGATATTTTCAGGACAACGTGACGGGTGGTGAGCCGTTCGCCGTCTTTATGTCCAAGCCAACGATATATTTCGTACGTAAGTTTTTGAAAAACCCATTGGTACGAGCCTGCCACCTGGGGATCGAACTCGGGTCTCTTGACTCGAAATTTAGACCACTCAACCACTTGGCTCTCGCGACTATTAATTAATTTCGATAATATTAATTTATTAAATTTATTTATTTTTAATATAAATATATGTAAAGTTTGGCGGAAACCCAAAAATCTTTTCATTTTGAGATATTTTTTGTTTGTTTAGTATTTATTGACTTTGGTTAGTAGCTTATTTTTTTAACTCGTACATATTGACTGTAGAAGTTAAGTAAATTCCTTCGAAATTTACTACACAAATCAGTTGCTTTTGTTGTTATCTAAATAGCACGACTCAAACCGGTCGGAGCGGACGGGCGAACAATGCCGTCAAGCTTTGCATGGCATTACGTGAAGTGAAGGCATCCTATGCTTCTTTGTTGACGCTATGTAGGTGACGATATTTATACGGAGAAACATAAATAATCACCAAACTTCTATCCATAATATATTATATTTATAACATAAATAATCACCAATAATCTACCTCATAGCTGCTCGTCGTTGATCAGCTTTATTTTGGGCTGATAGTTTTCGATATACCGTCATCTTTTAATAACTTAGTAGAAACAAGATACGATAAGACTTCTTTTATGATTCTTTAAATAGAATAAATACACATATATGTATATATATATATGTATTTATTACATAGGGACAATATGACATACCTTGCTCTATTCGCATAATGAGTAGTGAAAGCACATGTGGAATCGGAAGACAAAGGTGCCACAAGTCAGTCAGCCCCGACAAAGTAAAAAGTGGTTTTCTGCATTAACACATTTGGATCTCTGTGCTGGCGACATCTTGAAAATCGGATTGTACGACACGCGAGTGCGGAGGTCGTCGAACTTAAATATTTTTATTGAAGGAAAATATCTTATTTCCTCTCCTGCTTGGTAGTGGTTACTTAACGACCCAGGTAAAAGCAAGAGAAACGAATATGGCCAACCTAACATTTCAGAGATAAAAATCCTGCAAAAAGTAGCCACTTTAAGTGGCGTTGACCCACCTAATTTTTACTTCGCGTCGTGGAGTGTAAAGGAAGTAGTTAAAATCATTCTCCTTGGCCTCCACAGCCTAGATCAAGACGCAGTAGAAGAGGTGTTGAGGTATTGCGTTCTACCGTGCTTCATATAATCCGCAAATCTGGTGGGAGCTAGCCGTACGGCTGATGTGGCTTCTCGTGAGGCGAAAACAATTTCTGTATGATGTGCCGTTTTCTTCGCCACCGCCGGATGGAACGGCCGGCTGTTCGTTCAATGACCCGTCCCAGAAATCCAGGAGAGGCGAAAACGGAGTCAGTTTCCAATATGGCATGTGATGTGTTTTTTTCCCAGTAGTGACTGCCAAGGGTGGTAAGTGCAGGTCAGGCCGCAAATATGAGAGAAATCTTTTCTGTGGATTTAATGCGACGCAGGCGAAACACTGTGAGGTTGTAGTTTGTAAGCCCTTAAGTGAGTTAAATCAGTTGGTGTGCCCAACGTCACTCGTCAAACTTCAGCATATCAACAGTAGGCAGTAGTATCTTAGGTTTGCAGTACCTGGTATTGTGGTCGCCAATCCGCTCATTAAACCTGCAAACCCTCCTTACAGACGTCCATTTCGTACAGTGCACCTAAGTATTTATAAATATAAAAAGAGTAATCATTAGGTAAGCAAACATTTATTGTAAATCTATACAATTTTATAGAACGTTCTTAAAATGACATCTGTTAATGAGTATTGAATTGTCTTATTTGTCTGGATCTCTGCCTACCCCAATTGGGGATGGCGTAAAGGTAATTTGTATATACATCAATGTATAGAAATAGCCCTATGCATGCCCTCATAGAGCAATTATTTCAAGTTCATAAGTACTAGGAACTAGGTAAGATTTGCCTATATGAAAAAACTGACGCATTTGAAAGAAGCGAAAGAGGTTAGGATCTTCACACTTGATGATCCCTCCTCTCTCAAGGTATAACACGCATCGTAAAATGAGTTAGACCACTATTAATACAACTGTAAAAATAGCTTTCAATGTGTTGTATGAATTTTTGCATAGGGCAGATATCAAAACAATGATAAAGAAACATTAAACAACATAAAAGTCACGATAGCCGAGTGGTTGGGTGGTCGGAATTTCGTGTCAATAGACCCGAGTTCGATCCCTAGTTGCTAGGCTCGTACCAATGGGTTTTTCAAAAACGTTTGTACGAATATCGTTGGTTTGGACATAAAGATGGCGACGGGCTTACCACCTGTCACGTTGTCCCGAAAATATCTTCGGTGGAAGGTGGGTCGAAGGGACTTAAAATGTCTAGACTAGACCTCTGTCTACCCCTGTATTGGGGATATTTTTTTATTTTTTTGATGTGAAACATCTATAGCCGCACGTAAAACCGATTTTTGGCGTGGCGACGCATGCCGTGGCTATACAAAGGTATACTAATTTACCTATTACCTGAGAATTAAGGTTTATAATTAAACACTGAAATCCTCTTTTATATTTAATTAATTATATTCATATTATTGATATTAGTGACTATGTAAATTATATTAAGATTTCATTTTTACATGAAAGGTCATTTCCTTATAGTCAAAAAGGTTCAATAATTTTTAAAACGAATAAATATAAACTACCATTAAAATTAGCTGGAGATTTTAATGTAAATTTGCAAGCTGAATCAATGCCATTAACATTTCTTCAAAAAGAATTTCAATTGCAAATCAACAACAATCCAAAAGAATCTACTACCAAATATAGAACAACTATAGATGCTGTTTGTGAGTTATCTTGATAATGTTTCATCCAATACTTTTGTAACGTAAGAAATAAATATATAAACATCTTGTGCCTCATTTGATAATACTGGTTCTCCTTCGCAATTCCCAATACAGGGTAGACAGGGGTCAAGAATCTAGACAGTGCTGGGTCCCTATGACCCACCTTCCACCGAAGATATTTTCAGGACAACGGGTTTTACTACTACGGGACTTTTAACGTAGTTTAGTTATCATCGACCAATCGTCACAGTAATACCGGCAGGAAACATCGAATATAGCTTCATACTGAAGTCACAGAGAGAGAAAATATTTAAATTGTGGCCACTTGATATTAATATCAATTTTTTATATCAAATGTAAATAAATGCTTATTAAATAAAGTTACCATTTTCTGTATGAAATTCGAAATACTTCATTTTTCATTAGTATTTCGTTAGTACTTCATTTTTCATTCCTGTAATAATATTATCTTTTATGCATATTACTTGTACACACACGATATTTCATCTGCGGGCGTCCATGACGGCTCATTTATTTTAGAAACATTCTTAATAATTCTGGTGCTTTTGGTATCTTTAGTAGTAACAAAAACCGTGCGCATTTATTTTTATTAAATATTCATGTAAGTCATTACTTGTTCTGACCGACTATATGATTAATCAAAGCAGTGTCTACACGGTTGGTGTTTCAAACTTGATTTTTTGGCAATTGTTTCCTTTTATCTTGTGAGAATTTACTAAAGAAGTATTTTAAGATATTTATCCCCTACTAGACTGAATAATGGGTTTGAAAATGGATTTGGAAGTTCGTGTTTTTGACAATTAACCCTTTGCCCCAAATTCCACCGAAGACACTTTCGGGACAACGTGACAGGTGGTGAGCCCGTCGCCGTCTTTATGTCCAAGCCAACGATATAATTCGTACATAAGTCTCCAAAACCCATTGGTACGAGCCTGCCACCTGGGGATCGAACTCGCGTTTAACAATGGTACTAAATACTCGTATGTTAAACTGTTTTTCTCCTAAGAACTTAAGACGTGTACTAAGGAAGAAATTACGTTGTCAGCAGGAAGGGAATAAATAAATAAAGAATGAATTAATAAATTAAGGAATGAATTCGACCTACGCGAACGAGTGGTGCACACACTGGTTTTTATGTGGTCGCAAGCTCGGCCCGGGTACGATTCCTGATTGGGTCAATGTAGTCAATCTTTTTAGTAGTCAAATTTTTTAGAAGGTAATTTTTTCTACATTTTATCGTTTCGGGCTGTTCGAGGTAGCTTCGCTATTTCTGATACGAAAAAAATGAAGAGTAAAAGCAAAGGAGAATACAAAACCCTGGACAATTAAATAAAACTAGTTATATAAAAATATTAGAGTTGACATGAGAAACTTCTCGGTTTATTTCGTGTTTTTATAACATCAAATAAGTCTGAAATCTGATTGTTTACTTGTATTTATGTATAGTGTGTGCTGTACCAATGCCTGCTGCCAGTGCCTGCTGTACCAATGTATTTATATATTCGTTTGTCGTTAGTGATGGAACTTATAAAGATTGAGAAGAGAAGAGGAGACAACACGCCACCCTGCGGTACCCCGGCAAAGATCGATTAACAGTGCGAGTACTTTTCCTCGATCCGAATACGTTGCCGACGCCCATGCGAGTAAGTATGAAACCCTTCAACGACCGTAGGAGATATCTTAAGAGAAATTAGTATTGCTAGAAGCAGCTCGTGATCAACATTATTAAAAGCATTACTGAAATCGAGTATAGTCAACACTGTTACACACTGGTTATCTACATCAAAGCGGATATCATCAGATATTTTTACCAAAGCAGTAGTCAAATTTTTTAGAAGGTCATTTTTCTACATTTTATCGTTTCAGGCTGTTCGAGGTAGCTTCGCTATTTCTGATACGAAAAAATGAAGAGTAAAAGCAAAGGAGAATACAAAACCCTGGACAATTAAGTCCCTATGACCCCACCTTCCACCGAAGATATTTTCGGGACAACGGGACTTTGTAACGTAGTTTAGTTATCATCGACCAATCGTCACAGTAATACCGGCAGAGGAAACATCGAATATAACTATAACTGAAGTCACAGAGAGAGAGAGAGAGAGAAAATATTTAAATTGTGGCCACTTGATATTAATATCGAATTTTTATATCAAATGTAAATAAATGCTTATTAAATAAAGTTACCATTTTCTGTAAGAAATTCGAAATACTTCATTTTTTCATTAGTATTTCGTTAGTACTTCATTTTTTCATTCCTGTAATAATATTATCTTTTATGCATATTACTTGTACACACACGATATTTCACATCTGCCAGGCGTCCCATGACGGCTCACATTTTTTTTTATTTTAAGAAACATTCTTAATAATTCTGGTGCTTTTGGTATCTTTAGTAGTAACAAAAACCGTGCGCATTTATTTTTATTAAATATTCATGTAAGTCATTACTTGTTCTGACCGACTATATGATTAATCAAAGCAGTGTCTACACGGTTGGTGTTTCAAACTTGATTTTTTGGCAATTGTTTCCTTTTATCTTGTGAGAATTTACTAAAGAAGTATTTTAAGATATTTATCCCCTACTAGACTGAATAATGGGTTTGAAAATGGATTTGGAAGTTCGTGTTTTTGACAATTAACCCTTTGCCCCAAATTCCACCGAAGACACTTTCGGGACAACGTGACAGGTGGTGAGCCCGTCGCCGTCTTTATGTCCAAGCCAACGATATAATTCGTACATAAGTCTCCAAAACCCATTGGTACGAGCCTGCCACCTGGGGATCGAACTCGCGTTTAACAATGGTACTAAATACTCGTATGTTAAACTGTTTTTCTCCTAAGAACTTAAGACGTGTACTAAGGAAGAAATTACGTTGTCAGCAGGAAGGGAATAAATAAATAAAGAATGAATTAATAAATTAAGGAATGAATTCGACCTACGCGAACGAGTGGTGCACACACTGGTTTTTATGTGGTCGCAAGCTCGGCCCGGGTACGATTCCTGATTGGGTCAATGTAGTCAATCTTTTTAGTAGTCAAATTTTTTAGAAGGTAATTTTTTCTACATTTTATCGTTTCGGGCTGTTCGAGGTAGCTTCGCTATTTCTGATACGAAAAAAATGAAGAGTAAAAGCAAAGGAGAATACAAAACCCTGGACAATTAAATAAAACTAGTTATATAAAAATATTAGAGTTGACATGAGAAACTTCTCGGTTTATTTCGTGTTTTTATAACATCAAATAAGTCTGAAATCTGATTGTTTACTTGTATTTATGTATAGTGTGTGCTGTACCAATGCCTGCTGCCAGTGCCTGCTGTACCAATGTATTTATATATTCGTTTGTCGTTAGTGATGGAACTTATAAAGATTGAGAAGAGAAGAGGAGACAACACGCCACCCTGCGGTACCCCGGCAAAGATCGATTAACAGTGCGAGTACTTTTCCTCGATCCGAATACGTTGCCGACGCCCATGCGAGTAAGTATGAAACCCTTCAACGACCGTAGGAGATATCTTAAGAGAAATTAGTATTGCTAGAAGCAGCTCGTGATCAACATTATTAAAAGCATTACTGAAATCGAGTATAGTCAACACTGTTACACACTGGTTATCTATATCAAAGCGGATATCATCAGATATTTTTACCAAAGCAGTAGTCGTACTATGACCTGGACGGTAGCCGGATTGAAATGGATTTAGAAGGTTGCATTTTGACAGGAAAAATGTCAGTTGTTTATGAACAAATCGTTCAAAAACTTTAGACCGTAATGGTAGTATGGAAATAGGTTGATAGTCGGTGAGAAAGGATTCGTTTTTTTTAGGAAGAGGAATTATTTGAGTATTTTTCCAGGAAGAAGGGAAAAGCCGGAGTTAATAGAATGATTGAAGATAGACGCAATGACAGGAACTAGAAAGTCAAGGAGAGGAATGACCATTTTACGATAAATACATTCCGAACCAACGGCTTCAGAATTGACTTTCATAATACTTCTCTTAACATCACTTCAGTCTATTTGACTAAAATTAAATGCGGAATTATCAGAGGTGGGTAAATTTAAAATTTGAGTCTTTGTCTTTTGTTTTATGGCACTGTCAATAATGCAAGATGAGGAAAAATGCTGGTTAAGCTCATTTAGATCATTATGATTAATATGAAAATAATCAGTTTTGTGATGATTGAACCGCTTATTTTCTGTATATGGGTAGACTAAAAGTTTGAGTCAAAGTAAATACCTAAGTTTTTTTTATATATTTTACATATATACATTTGTTAGTGTGATATAATAAACCCAACAATCGTGACAGGTGAAAAACAAGTACTATTGATCTTTGAAAGTTGTCGGATACTCCCCAATATTATGGCTTGACATTTTTTACGATCGACTTGGTTGCCAAACCTACCAGCCCACCTACATAAATAAGTCTATATTGACTTTCTCAACTGCATGGTTTATATTATGGGCGTCTGCGTGAGTGTAGATTTGCAGATCATCAGCAAAGAAATAGTAAAAGCAACTAAGGTGAGAAGAGACAAAACTAATAAAGATGGATAATAATTTAGATGACAAAATTTCACCCTGGGGATTTCTCCCAATTTCACACAGGAGCAGATGCTAGTCAGATACATCATTTCCTAATTTAACAACCTGTTGACGGTCACAGCAGAAAAATTGAGTTTAAGGAGCATGGCGAGGAGAATGTCGTGGGAAACCATGTTGAAGTCAATAAGGACAAGCACAGTGACTTTTCTATTCTCCATAGCGTCTGAAATGTCATCTGTAACTTTGACATGTGCAGTGGTTGTTCTGTGACGAGGGCGAAAACTAGATTGAAATTCTCTGAGTATGTTATTTTATAAATAAAAGTAGACACTTGTTTGTGCACAATAGATTCTAAAAGTTTAGATACAAATGGTAGAATAGAAATAGGTCTATAATTGTTGAGTTGAGAGGGGTTTACAACTTTAGGAAGAGGGATAACAAATGCTTTACGCCACGAAGAAGGAAATACCCCTGACAACGTAGATAAATTAATAATGTGAGTCATAACTGGCAGGAATTGTTCGATAACTAAATAAATCATTTTATCATAGATTTTAGATATTTCCAAACATCGGCCGAAGAGGAGTTGGAAATATAATCATAGAAGTTCGCTGCTCTTACCATTTGGTTGCAACGGTTCCGAGCAACTTTCTAGAGTACCCAATTTTCGTTACACCTGTCACGCTTGAATCGTCTAAACGCCCTATTGCGGCGTATCATTGTCATTCACACTCCTCTTGTAATCCAAGGGGCTGGCGGGCGCTTTATTCTGATAAATCTCACCGGGGCATTATCATCA
The DNA here is from genome assembly GCA_029286605.1 of Sericinus montela. NCBI lineage: Eukaryota > Metazoa > Arthropoda > Insecta > Lepidoptera > Papilionidae > Sericinus > Sericinus montela. The sequence goes on from JAGSMR010000038.1 coordinate 1,273,241, forward strand.
AAAAGTTTTAGAGCTAAATTAGAAAAAAAAGAGACTGTCGTCGAGAAATCGATAGCAGAAGCATCTTTCGCTAACTCCGTGATAATTGCTATTTCACAATTCCCAGTTTAAAAAATGTAAATAATAATACTTTTGAGATTTAGAAAACAAAACAAAATTAAATGTTAAAACAATTTATTGCAAAGTAAACTTGAACATTATCAAAATAAAGGATGTAATGGACAACAAATAACATATTATAAACCTTAATATCGAAACTTAACCTGAAAATTCTATATCTTCAGTTACGTACGTCTCAGCATTAAACAGATAAGTATCGCAAAGGTTTCACAAAAATTAGTATGTAATGGTAAATAGCCGTGTGCATCAGCGTAAGAATATGCCAACCCTTTTATTTCTGTGGGTGTATATATGATACTAGTAGATAATTTTCAAAATGAAAAAATACCTTTATTTTCTAGAATAGCTGCCATTTCTAAAGCCACCAAAATTCCACTTTCGTATCCCAACAGGTAAAACGTGCGTTTCAGCTGGGTCTTCTTTAACAAAATCTATGAAAAGAAATTGGATTTATGAGGAGCGAAGATGATGAAGATATAATAAAAATTACAAACAACAGTTTATCAGCGTCCTCATGTGCCATCGCTTTACTATAAAAGTTTTGAAGGACTTATTCATTCTAGTTCGTCTGTTTTATTCCAAAACCAGGTCCTTATTTTTGAGTGCGCTATTGAGCGCTATAAAGTATCTAGTTCTTCTGTAAGTTTATTCTACATAGTTCTATCCTGAAACATTTCGCATAAAAAGACGATCGATATTCGGCCTAATATACGAAGAATTAAGCGCGTTTGTGTCGAGTCAAGTAGCGAGTTTGGAAGTGAAAAAAATAATAAAAATGTGAAGAAAAGAAAAAGTTAATTTAAGAATAGATCAAGAAGTGAAAGTAAAAGTATCGTACCTGTTGACGTGTTGAAAAGATGAAATCAAAAATATCGGTCTTTTACTCCAATCCGGCAACGAAGCAGTACCTTGTTCTGTTACAAATCCCTGTTCCTTTTTTCATCTTCTATTGATACTATTACAGTCTATACAGCTTAATATTTTAACCTACATTTAACTTTTATTTTAATTGATTGATTTGAGTTACTTCAATTATTAAAAATTAAGTACACTTAATTTGTTTCAATATGTCAATTTTCTAATTTACCGAATCTTTTTTTTTAGTCTGTGTTCTTCTAAAATAATTTTGGAGAAAAGAGGTAACTTATAGATCGGAGATCGAACTCTGGAACATCACCAGGTAGGTTCCAACAACAGCGACAACATAAAATAATACCCAAGGATGCACCAATTTGTACTGTAACTATTCATGGGTCGTTTTTTTCCGGCAAGAACAACCTAAAGTATCGAAGACGGAGAAGAAGCCATCCAGCCGTAAATAGTGCGGATAATGCACTGATTAGTTCAAACTTGTTGCTCCATCCAGCAGTACCTATGACACAGTTGAACTTGTTCCGTCTGCATGCTCCACAAATTATAAAAAAAAACGCTATTAAACGAAAATTTAAAATAGATTTATGTGCTTATGAATTCATTACCTCGGCGTATCGTTTTGCAAGACTGGGTATGGTTTCATCAGGACGATCGTCCTGGCTGCTGTGATATAGCAGGCACCTTCAGGCGTTCAGACAAAATGCGAAAACGTTCGTGATGTCCTTCTAAGCTCGGTATTATACTTAAGTATGTTTGATTTACATCGAATTCGTCGTCACGCTTAAAAAATTGATAATATTAAATGGAAAATAATAATCTAATATTAAAATGGAAAATTTTCTCCGGAGACTATAACAATGGATTGTATATAAAGTAGCGCATCTTTACCATTACAGAATTATTTGCTACGCTTGGCAAAAACACCATCTCAGTTGACACAAGGAGCTCATCAGGGTCCACGTACGAATAAATGACATCTAAACCTTTTGTTTCCTTAAATCCTAGATCTGTCAAAGTATTTTCTATTTCTTGTAATCTGCAAGACGACATTAAATTTTAGCGTGTATAGTTGTATCTAAAAATCATTATAATTACCAAATTGTAAAACCCTACTTTTTAATCGTTAAGCTTGACACGGCTTCTTCTGATAATGATATGTCATGAATTTCACGGAGGTGAGTACAAATACTTTTAATGTTATCTCTTTCAAGACCCAAATCTGATAAAGTCTTTTCCTCGTCCATGTCAACTATTATTGCAAACCCTGAAATTTCACAATTATAAATATATATGTATATTAAAATAAATAAACATCAACATTTTGGCCTGGGTGCACTTCTTATAATTACTATTAAATACAAATATTTTCAGATAAATCAACAGCTAAAAAAATGTATTTAGGTTATGACTTCGAAACAGTCAGTAGAATATGAAGTTAAAATTAGAGACGATTTTAAAATGAATAATAAACTTATATTATGAAAAGAATTGATTAATCTTAACTATTTGAATACGATATGACAAATAATCTTTGAAAATATTCAGTGCTAAACCCCTAACCTCCCAATTCTATCCAATCTATCCAGTTGTATGGAGAAAGAAGCATCATATTAGCCTATGAAAGGCCACTGCTGAACATAGGCCGTCCCTAAATATTGCCACATTGAACATTCCTATGCCATCTGCATCCATCGACTCCCCGCAACATAGGGTAAGTCGTCGCTCCATCTTGAGGGGGGTCGTCCTACACAAGATGGAGCGACAACTTACCCTATGATGACTTACACTACGTTTGTCTCATCTATGAATAATTTCCTTTAATTCAAGAGCGGCAATCTTTCTTAAAACATGCTCAAAATAATTAAAAAAAAATTACACTTCCATTTATTGAATAGTCAACATCATCATTATTTTTTGAATTAGATGCAAAGTTTTTCATAAAAACCGTGTTCTGAAATTGATCAATGACGACCTGTAATTATGCAGATCGTTCTATTTTATACAAGTCATTCCTATATTCAAAATTTAGTCGATGTCAAAGTGTCAAGTGTTTTTCCTATTATTCTATATAGTATATCCTAATATTCTATATGAGGTGATAATGGAGCAATTCACCTAATGGCAAGTTATTATCGACGCATATCACCTAGTACCAATGATTTTTTTTGGTTACCGTATGTACTATTTGTATTGATAGCTTAGACTCTAATGTGGTGCCAAGCCCACCACCTACCATGTTGTCCCAAATAAGCTGATATAAAATAAGCGTTAAAAACTCGCATTTAAAAAAACGTAATGATAAAAATAGTTATGATTACCTGCAAAGGTGCAATATCTCGTGAGAGATTGCGAGACTGCGCTGGTGAGGATACACTTGTACAACAGGTTCATTGGACCGCACGTTCAAATGCATTAATTGCATCTGCTTCGGATATTGCTTCTTGACACCTCAGACTCGGATCAAAATAAAACTAAAGTAGTAAATAAAATCAGTTTTAAATGTGATACATATCGTTCGATTTATAATGAGGTTAATCTAATGGAAATTTATTTTCTTTAAGAAAATTAAATAATTCTGTACATGAAAATTTACATCGGATTCATTCTTGCTCAAAATTATATGAACTTATGGTCAATGCCAACAAATCGCAAGCGTTAATCAAAGGAACTAGTAGTTACACAATCAGTTATATATTTTTGAGTATATCGTCTGTGAAACTTAACGTACCCTTATACTTTATATTGTCACTATAGATAATCTCGGGGTAAGATATATGTCCATAAAAACTAAAATATCACTAGAATAAACGCTTATTCAACTCACCGCTGACTACTCTAACGCCTGTAACTTGAATGCTTTCGAAAAGCATTATTATAAAACCCTACTTTTTAATCGTTAAGCTTGACACGGCTTCTTCTGATAATGATATGTCATGAATTTCACGGAGGTGAGTAGAAATACTTTTAATGTTATCTCTTTCAAGACCCAAATCTGATAAAGTCTTTTCCTCGTCCATGTCAACTATTATTGCAAACCCTGAAATTTCACAATTATAAATATATATGTATATTAAAATAAATAAACATCAACATTTTGGCCTGGGTGCACTTCTTATAATTACTATTAAATACAAATATTTTCAGATAAATCAACAGCTAAAAAATGTATTTAGGTTATGACTTCGAAACAGTCAGTAGAATATGAAGTTAAAATTAGAGACGATTTTAAAAATTAATAATAAACTTATATTATGAAAAGAATTGATTAATCTTAACCATTTGAATACGATATGACAAATAATCTTTGAAAATATTCAGTGCTAAACCCCTAACCTCCCAATTCTATCCAATCTATCCAGTTGTATGGAGAAAGAAGCATCATATTAGCCTATGAAGGCCACTGCTGAACATAGGCCGTCCTAAATATTGCCACATTGAACATTCCTATGCCATCTGCATCCATCGACTCCCGCAACATAGGGTAAGTCGTCGCTCCATCTTGTGGGGGTCGTCCTACACAAGATGGAGCGACAACTTACCCTATGATGACTTACACTACGTTTGTCTCATCTATGAATAATTTCCTTTAATTCAAGAGCGGCAATCTTTCTTAAAACATGCTCAAAATAATTAAAAAAATTACACTTCCATTTATTGAATAGTCAACATCATCATTATTTTTGAATTAGATGCAAAGTTTTTCATAAAAACCGTGTTCTGAAATTGATCAATGACGACCTGTAATTATGCAGATCATTCTATTTTATACAAGTCATTCTATATTCAACATTTAGTCGATGTCAAAGTGTCAAGTGTTTTCCTATTATTCTATATAGTATATCCTAATATTCTATATGAGGTGATAATGGAGCAATTCACCTAATGACAAGTTATTATCGACGCATATCACCTAGTACCAATGATTTTTGGTTACCGTATGTACTATTTGTATTGATAAGCTTAGACTCTAATGTGGTGCCAAGCCCACCACCTACCATGTTGTCCCAAATAAGCTGATATAAAATAAGCGTTAAAAACTCGCATTTAAAAAACGTAATGATAAAAATAGTTATGATTACCTGCAAAGGTGCAATATCTCGTGAGAGATTGCGAGACTGCGCTGGTGAGGATACACTTGTACAACAGGTTCATTGGACCGCACGTTCAAATGCATTAATTGCATCTGCTTCGGATATTGCTTCTTGACACCTCAGACTCGGATCAAAATAAAACTAAAGTAGTAAATAAAATCAGTTTTAAATGTGATACATATCGTTCGATTTATAATGAGGTTAATCTAATGGAAATTTATTTTCTTTAAGAAAATTAAATAATTCTGTACATGAAAATTTACATCGGATTCATTCTTGCTCAAAATTATATGAACTTATGGTCAATGCCAACTATTATTGCAAACCCTGAAATTTCACAATTATAAATATATATGTATATTAAAATAAATAAACATCAACATTTTGGCCTGGGTGCACTTCTTATAATTACTATTAAATACAAATATTTTCAGATAAATCAACAGCTAAAAAAATGTATTTAGGTTATGACTTCGAAACAGTCAGTAGAATATGAAGTTAAAATTAGAGACGATTTTAAAATTAATAATAAACTTATATTATGAAAAGAATTGATTAATCTTAACTATTTGAATACGATATGACAAATAATCTTTGAAAATATTCAGTGCTAAACCCCTAACCTCCCAATTCTATCCAATCTATCCAGTTATATGGAGAAAGAAGCATCATATTAGCCTATGAAAGGCCACTGCTGAACATAGGCCGTCCCTAAATATTGCCACATTGAACATTCCTATGCCATCTGCATCCATCGACTCCCCGCAACATAGGGTAAGTCGTCGCTCCATCTTGTGGGGGGTAGTCCTACACAAGATGAAGCGACAACTTACCCTATGATGACTTACACTACGTTTGTCTCATCTATGAATAATTTCCTTTAATTCAAGAGCGGCAATCTTTCTTAAAACATGCTCAAAATAATTAAAAAAAAATTACACTTCCATTTATTGAATAGTCAACATCATCATTATTTTTGAATTAGATGCAAAGTTTTCATAAAACCGTGTTCTGAAATTGATCAATGACGACCTGTAATTATGCAGATCGTTCTATTTTATACAAGTCATTCCTATATTCAAAATTTAGTCGATGTCAAAGTGTCAAGTGTTTTTCCTATTATTCTATATAGTATATCCTAATATTCTATATGAGGTGATAATGGAGCAATTCACCTAATGGCAAGTTATTATCGACGCATATCACCTAGTACCAATGATTTTTTTTGGTTACCGTATGTACTATTTGTATTGATAGCTTAGACTCTAATGTGGTGCCAAGCCCACCACCTACCATGTTGTCCCAAATAAGCTGATATAAAATAAGCGTTAAAAACTCGCATTTAAAAAAACGTAATGATAAAAATAGTTATGATTACCTGCAAAAGGTGCAATATCTCGTGAGAGATTGCGAGACTGGGCTGGGTGAGGATACACTTGTACAACAGGTTCATTGGACCGCACGTTCAAATGCATTAATTGCATCTGCTTCGGATATTGCTTCTTGACACCTCAGACTCGGATCAAAATAAAACTAAAGTAGTAAATAAAATCAGTTTTAAATGTGATACATATCGTTCGATTTATAATGAGGTTAATCTAATGGAAATTTATTTTCTTTAAGAAAATTAAATAATTCTGTACATGAAAATTTACATCGGATTCATTCTTGCTCAAAATTATATGAACTTATGGTCAATGCCAACAAATCGCAAGCGTTAATCAAAGGAACTAGGTAGTTACACAATCAGTTATATATTTTTGAGTATATCGTCTGTGAAACTTAACGTAACCTTATACTTTATATTGTCACTATAGATAATCTCGGGGTAAGATATATGTCCATAAAAACTAAAATATCACTAGAATAAACGCTTATTCAACTCACCGCTGACTACTCTAACGCCTGTAACTTGAATGCTTTCGAAAAGCATTATTATAAAACCTATATATTCTGTTCATTTTCGCTCTTCGCAATTTTGAGCGTGTTTCACACTTTCACAAGAATGTCAAGTGTCTTCCCATAAAATGTTGGTGAAAAATGACACTTAGCTAACTTGTCCTCTATCGCTTTCATACAGGTTGTCCCTAAAACCAACGCCAAAATGGAGAGGTCTGACAGAAGAGCTCAAAAGCTATAAGGCTAAGCAAATCAGTGAAAATGTCACAGTTTTCGAGATATTGGCACTTTTATAAAACTGGTATCTTTTGATTCCTTGAGCCAGTTTTTCGGGGACTATGACTCGAAATTGACAAATTTAACTTATTTTTAAATCACCGATTTAAAAATAAATCTTCTATCAGTCCTCTCCGTTTTGGCGTTGGTTATAGGGACACTCTATATATTCAAAAATCATAAATCAGATTGTTTACAAGAAAAACCGACAAAGTGATATATTGTGTCGGCGCAACACAACATTTATGTGACGAATCCATGTATCCTCTCTTCTGAAAATGTTCCGGCTGTTTGCACCGACGTAATTTTGTCACTGGTTATGCCGGTATTGTTATTAGTATTATTATTATAAACATATATTCAATATTTATAGTTGAGTTGAACCAGAAGACGCCTATCGAGTTAAATACGTTTTCTTTGAATGTAAGTAAAATAATAAAACTGTGAACACCTCTGCTGTCCACCACAGTATTATATAAATAGAAGAGATAAACAGGAATTGGTATCAAAGTACCTTACCTTACCTTACCTTCTTAACTTCCATCATTTTGATAAAAGTCACTGGTAATTTATCTTGAGCTCGAGATACACAAACTTGTTTACCAATCTCTGCATTGAAGTTGATTACTCCAAAATACCTTCAAAAAAATAAGTACAGTTCATTAGAAATGCGATTTAAGTCTATAAAAATTTAAGTGTTTCCAAGAAGGTACTTCTACTACTACCTTGGTTTCCAAGGTACTTCTCAAATGTGCAAAACATTGCGGGACTTTTAACAAGATAAATATTGAATTTTAATTTGTCGTCTTCTATTATATGTCCTATCCCTAAATATTCGGATACTAACATAATTTACATTTTACATATCTCAAATCATCACCATAATTTAAATTCCAGCCTGTGCCAGAATTAAACAATAATATTGTTATTTATTACCGTTGTGGAATCGGCTTGAGAATATGCCATCATATTTTCTTAACTTGTGTTTTTTAAGAAGTGACTAAGGGAAGGAAGCCTTTAAAATGCAATGAATATCGAAAAATAGTACGGTAACCATCTCGAAGAGTACCAGACCAAAAAACGTGACTGGTGACGACAAGCACAAGGGTGCGTGTTGTTTGGTACAGCGATTGCTAATCCGCTTGCCTAGCATGGCGATCATGGCAAATCCTTTATAGGCCGTTTTGTATGTATTCTTATTTAAGGATTATATAATGTATAATTTAAATATAACATACTGTTCAAATAGTTGGTTGTTGCAGCTTTGAATCTACCATCTCTACCATCTGTAAAGAATGTCCATAATTCGATTCCTTCTTAGTCTGGTTTATTTGGCAGAAAACTTGAGCAATCGTCTAAATGTCTTACCGAACAATTTGCAATTGGCTCTAATTACTTCGTTATTTACCTTTATATTAATTTGATTTACTTACTTAAGAGACGGGCATAACTTTCTAGATACTGCATCTAATTCTTGAACCATATTTATTTCATTATAAGTTTCATAATCATTGGCTATAACATAAATTCCTTTAACAGTGCCCATGTCGTTACACTTCTTTAAGGTGGCGATGATATCACTTTTACTTTTTTCAATTTCATGATCAACTATAACTTTGACACCAAGCTTTTCAAAAGACCTGTACAACAAATTTGTTATTAGTCCAGTAACAAAACCTAAACTGTACTTACTCCGTGATATAAAGGCTATTAGAGGCTAAAACATACCGAATTTCATAATTCACATATTCCGACACTCCCAAATTGTGTAAATAAATTTTTCTAGCTCCACGATTTACTAATCTGTCAGCAATACGCAAACCGAGTTGTCGTTGTTGCAAAATATTAGGTGACTCGAATCAGGGGAGCAGTACAATCTGAAATATAAATTATTTGTTGATCCCGGGTTTCAGAAAAAATGTATCGCAGAACTCCAATATTTCGTTGGATCTCAATTGATATTTGGAATATTTTCCTATAGTAACCTTCAAAATGTAAATGTGTTGTCTCCAAATATGTAAACAAAAGGAGTTGCGCGCCACTGTAACTTGGAGACCATTGAAGTTCTACTGTTTTGAAATATGATTGCAGTTAAGACACCAGATAAGCAAGCTGAATAAAGCCTGTTCGTAATATAATATAAATACATTGATAGGTAATCATATAAATTTCTCTGATCCCAAAGTATATAGTTAAAGTACTTGTACTATGGAATAGGAAACAACAAAGGTACTACAAACACCCAAACCTTTGAACCGTTTTCTCCATTGACCCGTCCTAGAATCGAACCCGGGACCTTAGAGAAAGTAAATAAGGGAAGTGATTACATGTAGTAAAAAGTATTTCTAATGAAGCTGTTTCAATAATAGTAAATTACAAATTTTAAAAAAATCGACATAATTACGAATTAATATCCTCGTAGTTGAATTAGCATAAATTTGAATTTATTGAAATATTTTTATGTCGTTAAACATGTTGAATAATGGTTAATTTAGAGGTTATACTTAGGTTGTTTGTTGTGGAGAAAATTGTGCTTTAATGTTCAGTAGTTTTATTAATTATATCAGACAAGACTGGCCGGAGTTGGGCTGTCAGAGGTACATTTAATTTATTTTAAGTTGTTTAAAATATATCTTCACACAATTCCCAATTCAGGGGTAGACAGAGATCTAGTCCAGACAATTAAGTCCCTTAGACCCACCTTCCTTATGTCCAAGCCAACGATATAATTCGTACATAAGTTTTTGAAAAAACCCATTGGTACGTGCCTGACACCTGAGGATCGAACTCGGGCCTCTCGACTCGAAATTCCGACCACCCAATAACTCGGCTATCGTGACTTATTTGAGGTATTTAAATATTATATTTTAAAAATTAAAACATAAAGTTACTTATTCCACTCCTGCCCTCCAAAAATATACATATTTCAACATTTATACACGTCACACATTCTTAAAGTAAGATTCCTTGAGTCATAGTATTTGGATAGTTATATAAAGATAAAACTTAATTATACTCGTAACATACAATATATACCTTTACATATAAAAAACTCGTGTCTCTATGTTCGTCGATGCTAACGTCAGAAACTACTTAGTCGATTTAATTATTTTAACATGGGAGATAGTATGTACCTCCATCTATAACTAATAACCGTTACGATGGTTTTCATTCATATTAAATAGTTTGTCTGAATTACGAATTATGATGTATCTATATAAGTATATGTATTTCTATTATAAAATTAGTTCAGTTTCATTAAATCAAGTTATAAAAAAATCTTACAAGACAGTAAATTGCGAGGCAGTAAGCAAGAGGCACTGTCGCCGCTTCCTCCAGGCTCCAATGCTCAGGGACAGGCCACAGTAGTTCTGGACGTGCGAGGACACGTGAACTCACCGCACCACCAGGAACTAAGCCCATCACACGATCTCCTCTGGCAATACAAAATCATGATTTTCGATATACATAATATTTTAATGAACGAGTGTGAAGTCGCCAAAGTTCTTAGCTCTAAAAGGGTTAATTAATTTGCGTCCAAGGCTCAAGGTACGATGACAATGTGAAAGGAATTAGACCGGGTTGCGTCCATTTTGCGAGGAAAGGTATCCTAGTACCTTCCTGAACAATTTTTGCGGACTACAGGAGCATAAAATTGCTCATGGTATTTATCGTTCGACGTTATTAATCTTCGCAAATTGGGAAATAGTAGTTTCCCAACTTGCGAAGATTCATATCAAGATAATCGAAGAAATCTTGTGACGACGTTATACATACATACCAAGAAGATTACTATTATTGACAGAAGCTCCCCCTAATACAATATACCCTAAATCAGCTAACGCTTAATTAGCTAATTAGATGAAGAAATTTGATTTGTCAATAAAATTCGTGTTACAAATTTGACCTAATATTCCTGGATATAGGAACAGGAACAAACTTGTAACGCCAGTTACTAGACTTCTTAGAGTATAAACTCATTTGTGGTGTATACGCTACGACAAAGCAATTCTAGTAAATATAAAGTGTGTCTATATATATATATATATATATATATATATATATATATATATATATATATATATATATATATATATATATATATATATATATATATATATATATATATATATATATATATATATATATATAATTCTAGCTCTGTTTACAACCCAAAGACACCTTTTTTTCCTTACTGCTGCAATGCTCCAGGACTACATCGGTTTGCAAGTTTAGATATATGTAACCAAGGTGTTAGTGGAGAAGCTTCAATGGGGCCACTAAACATCGGGTTTTAAATTTTTAATACGTTCAATTTTATTGTTATTTAAAAGGAAATTATTACCACTACACCAATGAACTATACCAGACATAGCATAATTAACCTCGTCAAATGTTACCAGATTTCGTTTGATTTATTTACGTTTGAACAATACTATATACTGTCTATTCCCTACTAAGTTGAGCAAATCATTAATATAAATTAGGAAAGAAAAGGGCCAAGAGTCGAACTATGCGGGACGCCCATTGATTTCGTCAACCCCGAAGAACTTGTACCATGGGTTGCAACGTTTTGTCTTGTTTTCTATTATATACGAGTAGATATGAATTATTAATCAATTAATCAGTGGTAGAGCCACGCATCAGCTTTTGTTGATGCATGAATGGGCCGGCTCGACCGGGGAAGTACCACGACCTCACAGAATACCGGCGTGAAGTAGAAGTCTAACAAACTTCTGCGTTTCGTCTGGTGAGTGCAGGTAACCGGTGGCCCACACACCCCCTAGCCCAATTCTGGGGGAGGGGGGCACTCTAAGGGAGGCAACGTATTTGCTAAGCCTCTGGTATTGCGGGTGTTCATGGGCGGCGGTAATCACTTACCATCACGTGAGCCACCTGCTCTTTTGCCTTAATTCGTACTCGAATGTAGTAAGTATTCCAAGCCGTTAGTTTATCAATATTTCCAATATCTTTTTATATAAAGCAAAGTTTTTAGTCATCAAACTGTAGCAAATATTCTTTTGCCTCGCTCACCCATTTTCTGTATTCGAGACAGTGTCTTGTCACATTTTATTATAATTTACTGTTCAAATATGAACTATGAAGAAATTATACTCCAACAATAATAGCTTACTACTTATCACTATGATAACCGTGATCAAAATTCGAGTCGAGTGACCCAAGTTCGATCCCCAGGTTGTAGGCTTCAATGAGTTTTTTCCAAAACCAATAATTTTTTTCAAAACTTATGTATAATTTATATCGTTGACTTGGTTATAAAGACGGCGACAGGCTCGCCACCTGTCACACTGTCCCAAAAACTGTCTACGGTTTTTCAAATTCATAATTTTCTTCATACACGCATATCTTAGTATTGGAGTACTCTTGACCATCTTCTCTTCGATCAATTTGCACACATGGACTTCGAAATTTAGTTTCGGCCTACCTCGACCTCTTTTGATTTATTTAATTTGAGTGTAATTTTAACATAACGGACTGTAGTAGTATAACTTAAGCACCTTCAAGAAAAGAGCCTATACCTTATTCAAAAGCCCGCAACTCATCTGCTATTCCTCTGGTATTGTAGGTGTTCATGGGCGGCGGTAATCACTTACCATCACGTGAGCCACCTGCTCTTTTGCCTTAATTCGTACTCGAATGTAGTAAGTATTCCAAGCCGTTAGTTTATCAATATTTCCAATATCTTTTTATATAAAGCAAAGTTTTTAGTCATCAAACTGTAGCAAATATTCTTTTGCCTCGCTCACCCATTTTCTGTATTCGAGACAGTGTCTTGTCACATTTTATTATAATTTACTGTTCAAATATGAACTATGAAGAAATTATACTCCAACAATAATAGCTTACTACTTATCACTATGATAACCGTGATCAAAATTCGAGTCGAGTGACCCAAGTTCGATCCCCAGGTTGTAGGCTTCAATGAGTTTTTTCCAAAACCAATAATTTTTTTCAAAACTTATGTATAATTTATATCGTTGACTTGGTTATAAAGACGGCGACAGGCTCGCCACCTGTCACACTGTCCCAAAAACTGTCTACGGTTTTTCAAATTCATAATTTTCTTCATACACGCATATCTTAGTATTGGAGTACTCTTGACCATCTTCTCTTCGATCAATTTGCACACATGGACTTCGAAATTTAGTTTCGGCCTACCTCGACCTCTTTTGATTTATTTAATTTGAGTGTAATTTTAACATAACGGACTGTAGTAGTATAACTTAAGCACCTTCAAGAAAAGAGCCTATACCTTATTCAAAAGCCCGCAACTCATCTGCTATTCCTCTGGTATTGTAGGTGTTCATGGGCGGCGGTTATCACTAACCATCACTTGAGCCACCTGCTCTTTTTTCCCTTACATAAATACATACATATCAGTCTGTTAGAGTCCACTGCGGGATATAAGCTTCTCCCATAGGGAGGATTTGGCATAATCGCCACGCTTGGTAAGCGGATTGGCGATTGCAGTACCATACTACTCGCACCTCAGACGCTGCTGCTCATCTTCGGTCTGATAATTTTGGTCTAGTATTTTGTTTACAGATGATTATCATAAATACATATTCAGTTAGATAATTTATTTAATTTCTTTCTTTCCAAATGATAATTGCATAATATCCATTAAATAGTTTTTTTTTTTTTATATTATCTAAGCCTTGGGAAGATCGAATACTACAGCTAGCACGATAATGCCTTAGTGGCACAGAAAGTTTTTATAACTGGCCAGTTAAAAAAGTTTAAATTTCGATTATAGAACTTACGACTTCAGTTTCTGTGCACTCCGTGAAACGAACAATCTAAAGTTGTTCGTTTTTGCACCATATAGCCCTGACCTAGTGATCTGCGACTTTTCTTTATTTCCTAAACTAAACTAATGATAAATTTCGAAGGATTGCTCTGCGAAACCTAAAGGTGCGTTCGCAAATTCCATGGAAAGAAAATGGCCACACCTAAAGAAAATGGCCACACTGCAGTTTTCAGTGGTTCCATTGATTGTGAAAATGTATAGATAGGAACGAAGACTTTATGAAAACAATAAAAGTTTTGGCAATAAGAGCATTGGCATAATTAAACCGTTTCATATTACTGTATTCTTTTATACTACGTACTGTAACTTTAATGCCAGGTTTATTGAAGTTCGGAATTTCAACCCAGCGTAGTGAATTGTAATCACCAATTCGGGAACTCTGAAGAGTTATGTCTTTTGTTTGGCATAAACTTTGCTGTAACGGTACAAAGAACTCGCCGCCCCATTGTGCCTGCAAAATTAAATTTTAGATTAAATCATTTCTTAATCTGTTATTCCTGGTCAAATTTATTCAATAATATCTTACGTGATTTAAAACATTAAACGCCAAGTCCAGATTAGGAAGCTGGTATAAATTTGTATCTTCATTATTTTCATCATTAATCATAATTAAACAGATCTGATTACGATCTTTCCTCCATTTCCGAACCAGAGCTTTTAGACCATCTATGGGAGGATAAGATGATAAGATGAGGAGCTTATGTTGCGGTGGTAGTGATGCTTGAGTAGATGATAAGTGCGCGAGATCTGAAGGAGTGCGGACTGTAATTGCACTCGAAGCGTTATTCTCCATATCTGTCGTTGGTCTCCATAGCATTAGTTCCAGGCGTTGATCTTTGCAATTCTGCGCACTGACAACACGATAAAGTGCTGATGGTCTATTCAGAGACACATTTCCTGAATAATTTTCCCTGTTCACTACAAAGATATTTCGGCAAAGTACGCAAACAATCTTTGGCATAACTAAAAAACAGAAAAATAAAGCAATTAAATAAAATTTGTGAATCAATGTATTAGCATATAAGCATATAAGCATATAACCTAATAAATAGTAATAATAAATATCTTCACGCAATTCCCAATACAGAGGTCTACTCTAGACAATTAAGTTCCTTTGACCCACCTTCCACCGAAAATATTTTCGGGATAACGTGACAGGTGGAAACCCGTCGCCGTCTTTATGTCCAAGCCAACGATGTAATTCGTACATACATTTTTGAAAAACCCATTTGCACGAGCCTGTCACCTGGGGATCGAACTTGAGTCTCTTGTCTCGAAATTCCGACCACCCAACCACTCGGCTATCGTGACTTTTCAACAAAAACAAGTTCGAACACTAAATTCGTGTGCGCGCATATAAAAGTATCGACCTTTTCTTATACCTGTTGTATTCATCTTTAAATATACGAGTTAAGAATACAGTTTTTTTGTACTTCATATCAAAATTAGGCTTCTCCAAATTCGCTGGAGCAAAATTATTAAACCTAGCGACTGAACAAAGAAGAATTTTTTAATTTTTAAAATTTATAATTTATTAAAAATTTTGAATTTACATTTATTAGGCTACATGAACTCTAAGTGACTTCACACCTATTATCCTCGTTATCATTGTTCATCTGTGGTTTTGTTCGCATTCAAACTGCAGAAGAAGACGATAATTGAGGAATAAAGTTAATTTTTCTCATCATCGCGTCATGGTACAACACACGGAGACTGCACAACAAATACGGGCGACCGTTCCGTTTCCTTTTACGTCATCAAATCATTACATCCACCCGGAGTCCGAAGACATCAATTATTTTGTCTTTGTAGATCTAACTTGTAGCTTGCATAAATTTCCCATTGTAGGTACTCGTAATACGTTATTTATTACATTACGCAATTCTTCCTAGCGCCTTGCTAAAATTAATAGCCAAGTCAAAATAAATCCAATTGCTACTAGTTTACTATCGGATATTCTTTTAGGTTTTCGGGGGAAGTTAGTCAGTAGGTTAGCTTTCAGGGGTACTCTTAGATATGCGGCTACAAATTGTTGGAATAATATTTAACCTCCAATCAGGAGCTTGAAAAATCTCCACCTGTTCAAAATCAAGGTACAAAATTTCTCATTGTTGCACAAATACAAAATGGCAATATCTACCGAGAAAGCCTCCTTCCTATAACGCACTGTACGGTTATTTATAAAATTGTTTGTATGTATGTGTTGTGTTAGTATGTTTATCAATATAAACCGTATTGATAAACATATTAACATCACATTCATGTCTACATTTTCATTTTTCTTTTTTTTCCTTTTTTTGTTCAATATTGTTATTACTTTTATTGATAATTGATAGTTATTGTTACCACACAAAATTATTGATAATGTTATATTTAATGTGTTTTACACTGTATTTTTATGCTGCTCTTTATTTAATTTATATATTATAATTATATCGGAGGTTTAGGCTTTTCCCTTTTATAGAAGGATTAGACTACTCGTAACAGCTGTGCTACGTTCGTGACGCCAATGAATAGGTTTCTGGGCTAAAAATCAGCGCTGAGTGAGACCATACTCACACAGCAACCCCTTTTCGGCACAATGCGACCTGTTTATTTTATATTTTAAACTTAATATGTACTTATACTTTCATATGTATAAACTGCTTGTGCTGAATAAATTTTCTATTCCATTCAATAATAAGGATGCTCATAATTAATTATTTAAGAGATTAAAGTCGTCAATTACATCGTCTTTATGGAGCCAACTTGTTGCTTGTATATAATTTCACTAGCGCCTGGCAAAAATTAATAGTCAAATCGAAATAAGTCCAATTGCTACCAGTTTATTATTGGATATTCAAACACATTTCAACTAAATTTTAACAAGTATTCTGTGCTTTCGTAAGATATTAGCCATTCATCATCCAAAAATAATCAAAACGTTATTCGAAACTAGAGTTAACAGATGGAGTGATCATTCAGTTATATATAATATCTTAAGATTTTTATAGTTCTTTGTAATCCGTAATTCCAAAAAAACTTAAATTTTAACTAGACCTTTCTACAGTATGATCACTCGTTCTAGATAGGTTGTCCTAGTACCACGTCATAGATAAATAATATATACACAGATATACAACATACATACATAGATAGACAACATTACAAACATACACTTGTCTTATGGCATCAGAACCACAAACCGTGGTGCCAACCTTGTTTCTTTTGTTTGTGAATAAAGGAAAAGTATAGAAAAAGTGTTCTAGGTGACTCGACCGTGAATCGAACCCGGGACCTCCGAGCTGACGATATGAAAATACGTGTGTACGCCACTCGTCACGGAGATCGTCAGATTCGACGATTGTGCCCAGTACTATGTATATATGAGATATGGATTTCACCTTTATTTTGTATGAAAATTTTGTTTAGGAAGTTGTTTAAATGTCTTTTATTTCAGATAATGAATGAATTTTCTCAAGTCCTTCTGGCTATATTAAGCGGGAAATAGTTGATGACAGACAATTTTCAATGGGCTTCAACTCGACTGAAGAATTGGAATTAAAATCACAAGACATTTATCAAATATTTTACAAGAAGGGTTATGATTATAGGTCCAATCTTTTGTGTCTTTATATGTAAAGATTTTTAACGACAAACAGAATTTCAAAATATTTTTACAGTTACTTTCCACACCAAAGTTCTACTGAAAATTAACAAAAAAAAACAAAAATTCAGAGAAATCGCTCTGTATTCGTTTGAAGTAAATAATCACGCAATTTCAATACAGGGGTAGACAGAGGTCTAGTCTAGACAATTAGTACCACTAAAATAATATGGTGCTATTTATGTTCTGAAGTTACTTGTAAGTCTAATAAATAACATTTTGAGAATGAAATGAAAATTTAGAGTATGAAAATTTTGTCACTAATATATTTCAAATAATATTTGAGAGAAATCATTTTCCCAAAAGTGCAATTTGCAGGCTGCGCTTTCATTTTAGCACACGATATTAAATAATATAATTCCAAATACAGGGGTAGACAGAGGTCTCGACACTTATGTCTTTTCGACCCACCTTCCACCAAAGATATTTTTGGGATAACGTTACAGGTAGTGAGCCAGTCGGCGTCTTTATGTCTAAGCCAACGTTATGAATAGTAAATAGGTTTTTGAGAAAACCCATTAGTACGAGCCTGCCACCTGGGGATCTAACTCGGGTCTCTCGACTCGATCACTTAACCACTAGGCTATCGTGACTATATAATATAACAGAAGTTGTTTTTTATTTTTAGAGGTGAATTTCAAAGTATTCATAGTGCGAGCACGTCCTTTACGGATGCGCAGATTTTCTGGCGTGACAATTGGGTAACATTGATTGATGCTATGCTTCAACTGAATGATCTGAGACGTTCTAAAGGCTCCGTATCTCAGCCCACGCATATAAGCAATATAATAATCGATATTAAAAGACATTTAAATTATCAAACAAAACTGATAGGTAGTTAATTGACTCAGGCGTTACTTTGCGGAAATTCATTGTAAAGTTGTTATTGAATTAAAAAGAAAAAGTATTCAAAATTTGGCTGATGCCAAAATCAGGCACAAATTTTTAAAATTAGAATTTCAACAAATGCGTGTAAGACAAGGTAGCTCAGAGGCATGAGCGTTGCCACGGTTCAGCAAAGGTCGCGAGTTTGAATCCCAACCAATCCAGTGTCAGTTGAAATTTTAAATATAATAAATATGATGAAAAAACGGTGGACACTATCACTAATCCGCGAATGGAATGAGCATCGAAATTGAACAATCCACCCATATTTTACCCTTTTTCTATCCAATATGGCATAATTCTTGGAAACTATTGAGGAATCCAAGCTTGCTAAGAGTAAAAACGACACTAGAATTTTACGTCAAACAAAAAAATTGATGTCACCAACTATAAAAACTAGAATATTTTCTAATTAAATTAAAGAAATATTTAAAAAATCAACTAATACGGGCGGGATTCGAACCCGCGACCTCTGCCGTACAGCGGCAATGCACTTACCTCCAAGCCACTGTATCCTACACGCATCAGTTGAGACTTAATAACAAAAAGTTTAGCAAAACATAGCAGCCAACGGATGGTAGGATAACTATCACGAGAAAAAAATTCCAGCCCAAAATTAAACAGAAATGGTGACGGGCAGCGGTGTTTAATGTATAGCACATTAAACACCGCTTGGCTGGTACTGCGAAGAACAATCTTCCTGCTAAGAGTGGTGATTATAATACATCCTACCTACTGGAGGGAACTACCGGCAGTGGACTTTTACAGGGCCTTATTTATGTATGTTATTATTGGAAATGTAACTGTAATTTTGATTTATAAATGAAGTTACGAAAAAACTTACTTTATCATCATTGGATAGATTGGTAACGAGGAGTACATCAACATCTGTCATCTGTCGTTCTTCTGTGACATTTTTACTGTGAATTATTTTATGTTGAACTTTGATCGTCGGAATCATCTTCAGCGTATCTCTTAACTTTCCAAATTTCGATTCACTGTGTGTAGTTTCAACCAATTCAATTACATTAATGAAGTTTTTATTTAAGTTTTCAGCCACTATTTGCAAAAATACTAGCAGCGCAGGTTGAACCTAAAAAAAAAATTCATTGTAAAGTATTATGGTAATTACTATTATTCTTAGCAGAATAAAATAAACGAAAAAATAAAAAGTAATTTCTACTTACATCCGTTTCATCTTGTTGAAAGTAAGGAACAAATTTCAAAGCTCCTAAATCAGTTTGTATGTTTAATATTGGCAAGTCACGGAATTTAACATCTTCAACTATTAAACCTCCACACCTAAAATAAAAAAAAATATTATCACTAATTGAATGTAGCAAATATATAAACACATTTGTGTGTTTAGCCACAGTTAAAGATGTCATGAAGTCAAGTGATCAGCTGTTGATTATTGTCCTCGTCGTGGCTTGACCGAAGGAAGGTGACAACTGATCAAACAACAATAAAACTGATCTTCTTTCTTCTTTACAGCCTATCAAAAGTCCACTGCTGAACAGAGGCCTCCCCCAAATATTTCCACAGAGAACGATCCTGAACCACCTGCATCCATCGACTTCCTTCATGTTGTGCAGGTCGTTACTCCATCTTGTGGGGGGACGTCCAACACAGCGCTTGCCAGAACGAGGCTGCCTCTCGAGAACTTTACTCACACCCCACTACACTCCCCAATGGTTGTCCGTTCTGCGAGCTATGTGGCCGGCCCATTGCCACTTCAGCGTGCTAATCCTTATGGCCATGTCGGTTACCCTAGTTCTGCTGCGGATATCGTCGTTGCGGATTCTATCACGCAGAGAAACACCCAACATAGCCCTCTCCATAGCCCGTTTAGCAACTTTGAGCTTCCTCATTCAGCCAGCAGTGAAGGACCATGTCTCAGTTCCGTAGGTCATCACTGACAACACGCACTGGTTGTATACTTTGCTTTTAAGGTTTTGAGGTATACTTAAAAAAAAACTGGGTGGTCGGAATTTCGAGTCGAAAGACCCGAGTTTGATCCCCAGGTGGCAGGCTCGTACTAATGGGTTTTCTCAAAAACCTATTTACTATTCATAACGTTGGCTTAGACATAAAGACGCCGACTGGCTCACTACCTGTAACGTTATCCCAAAAATATCTTTGGTGGAAGGTGGGTCGAAAAGACATAAGTGTCGAGACCTCTGTCTACCCCTGTATTTGGAATTATATTATTTAATATCGTGTGCTAAAATGAAAGCGCAGCCTGCAAATTGCACTTTTGGGAAAATGATTTCTCTCAAATATTATTTGAAATATATTAGTGACAAAATTTCATACTCTAAATTTTCATTTCATTCTCAAAATGTTATTTATTAGACTTACAAGTAACTTCAGAACATAAAATAGCACCATATTATTTTAGTGGTACTAATTGTCTAGACTAGACCTCTGTCTACCCCTGTATTGGGAATTGCGTGATTATTTACTTTCAAAACGAATACAGAGCGATTTCTCTGAATTTTTGTTTTTGTTTTTGTTAATTTTCAGTAGAACTTTGGTGTGGAAAGTAACTGTAAAAATATTTTGAAATTCTGTTTGTCGTTAAAAATCTTTACATATAAAGACACAAAAGATTGGACCTATAATCATAACCCTTCTTGTAAAATATTTGATAAATGTCTTGTGATTTTAATTCCAATTCTTCAGTCGAGTTGAAGCCCATTGAAAATTGTCTGTCATCAACTATTTCCCGCTTAATATAGCCAGAAGCGACTTGAGAAAATTCATTCATTATCTGAAATAAAAAGACATTTAAACAACTTCCTAAACAAAATTTTCATACAAAATAAAGGTGAAATCCATATCTCATATATACATAGTACTGGGCACAATCGTCGAATTCGACGATCTCCGTGGACGAGTGGCGTACACACGTATTTTCATATCGTCAGCTCGGAGGTCCCGGGTTCGATTCACGGTCGAGTCACCTAGAACACTTTTTCTATTTTTTCTCGAGTCTGGCTAAACAAAAGAAACAAGGTTGGCACCACGGTTTGTGGTTCTGATGCCATAACACAAGTGTATGTTTGTAATGTTGTCTATCTATGTATGTATGTTGTATATCTGTGTATATATTATTTATCTATGACGTGGTACTAGGACAACCTATCTTTAGAACAGTGATCATACTGTAGAAAAGTCTAGTTAAAATTTAAGTTTTTTTTTTTTTGGAATTACGGATTACAAATAACTATAAAATATTTTGAAATTCTGTTTGTCGTTAAAATCTTTACATATAAAGACACAAAAGATTGGACCTATAATCATAACCCTTCTTGTAAAATATTTGATAAATGTCTTGTGATTTTAATTCCAATTCTTCAGTCGAGTTGAAGCCCATTGAAAATTGTCTGTCATCAACTATTTCCCGCTTAATATAGCCAGAAGCGACTTGAGAAAATTCATTCATTATCTGAAATAAAAAGACATTTAAACAACTTCCTAAACAAAATTTTCATACAAAATAAAGGTGAAATCCATATCTCATATATACATAGTACTGGGCACAATCGTCGAATTCGACGATCTCCGTGGACGAGTGGCGTACACACGTATTTTCATATCGTCAGCTCGGAGGTCCCGGGTTCGATTCACGGTCGAGTCACCTAGAACACTTTTTCTATTTTTTCTCGAGTCTGGCTAAACAAAAGAAACAAGGTTGGCACCACGGTTTGTGGTTCTGATGCCATAACACAAGTGTATGTTTGTAATGTTGTCTATCTATGTATGTATGTTGTATATCTGTGTATGTATTATTTATCTATGACGTGGTACTAGGACAACCTATCTTTAGAACGAGTGATCATACTGTAGAAAAGTCTAGTTAAAATTTAAGTTTTTTTTTTGGAATTACGGATTACAAATAACTATAAAATATCTTAAGATATTATATATAACTGAATGATCACTCCATCTGTTAACTCTAGTTTCGAATAACGTTTTGATTATTTTTTGAATGAATAATATCTTACGAAAGCACAGAATACTTGTTAAAATTTAGTTGAAATGTGTATTCAGATTAGTTATTTAGTAATAATATACATACATATGATACATACTAATGATTTCTTGTATTTACGTGAATACTACACATTTAAAATACTACGATTTTCGGATTTAACTAATTAAAAAACGCGATAAAATCCGAAAATCGTTTTAATTTAAATAATATACCTAATAATGCGTGAAGATAAAAAAAAAATAACGGATAGAAAGTAATTTGAGTACCGGCATATCTTTCCTACTTTTCAAGCTTTACTTTTGAAATATGTTCCAGATTGTGATAAATGGACATCTTCCTCTTTTCATAAGTAGACAACTTTCAGAAACAAATACAAACTTACCTCGAAATATCCGGTACCTCTATGGAGAGATACGAAAAGTCTTAACTGTCGTTGATCGTGCAAAATAGGCTGCGAATAGAGCTTCACATCTGTTGATGTTACATACATTTTTATAGGTTGTAAATATTATTTGGTGAGAATTCCGATATAAAAATATATTTCGGTTAGAAAAATAGGCCTCGACTACAATGCGTCCTATAGGGTTGAAAATTGTCCTATTTCTAAAGTTGCAACAAGTTACACATATATGAAAAACTTCATTAATATTGGTGAAGTAGATTCGGAGTTCATCGCGTACGAATATCCTGACCCCAGATTTTGCAACGATCTGTCGAAGTTTCAAGTCAAACCATCGTGTACTTTTCGAGTTTTTCTTCTCAAACATATTGATGCTATATTTTTATCTATATATATATACAAATCATGACCACCATTACCTATATATATATATATATATATATATATATATATATATATATATATATATATATATATATATATATATATATATATATATATATATATATATATATATATATATATATATATATATATATATAAGTCTCTCTTGCGGTTTGGTGAGACAAGTGACAAGCGACAATTGATTTTTATGTACGGTTCAGAAGTTTCGGGTTTACCTGCCACAAACATCATGACAAAGTTTAGTGCGTGAAAATATGGTACCATTTTTTTATTTTTGCGACTATGGAAAAAGCTAAATATATATATATATATATATATATATATATATATATATATATATATATATATATATATATATATATATATATATATATATATATATAAATATATATATATATATATATATATATATATATATATATATATATATATATATATATATATATATATATATATATATATATATATATATATATATATATATATATATATATATATATATATATATATATATATATATATATATATATATATATATATATATATATATATATATATATATATATATATATATATTATCTTTGTGGACAGTTATTGGTCAAAGTATGGGAGACCATATCGGGTATTTCTCCAACTGGTGTTAATTACGATATTATTTACTCAGCTTTGGTTTTATAAATATCAAGGCTTCAAACCATTTCAGATGACAATTCATACTGCATCAGTGGATAGTTTAAATCCATTCATAGAGAAGTTATCAGTATTCATTGATGCTTTTGAAAAATTTGATATCGAAAATAAATTAGATTTTGGGTAACTACGATCTTTAAAAAAATTATGTAGAAACTGTACGACTATTTGAAAACTATGAATGGGCAGAAATTACCAACTTTTAAATGCTTCGCCAAGTTTGACAGAGAACTCTCAAACTTAGATCTATCAGACATCTCTTCTCATTTATTCTTTGCTAAACCTCCTCGTTTGTCACCTTCTCCTTCCAACTATTATATATTCTTTCCATACATCTCCAGCACATTTCAAATGTTTCCCTAATAACATTTTTCTTTCTGATTCAGGATTCAGGTTTCGCTTCCAGATAATGTCTAATAATATAACGTCTTAATAAATTTCTTCTTGATGTTTTTGGACAATTTTGATTTAAAAATATGTTTTTTAAATCAATAAATCTACGATATAAATAATAAATCTAAAAAGTCACGATAGCCGAGTTGTTGGGTAGTCGGAATTTCGAGTCGAGAGACCCGAGTTCGATCCCCAGGTGGCAGTACCAATGAGTTTTTCAAAAAAACTTATGTACGAATTTCATCGTTGGCTTGGACATAAAGGCGGCGACGGGCTCACCACCTGTCACGTTGTCCCGAAAATATCTTCGGTGGAAGGTGGGTCAAAGGGACTTAATTGTCTAGACTTGACCTCTGTCTACCCCTGTATTGGGAATTGCGTGAAGATATTTTTTTTAATAAATCTACGAATTATATGTACAGTTATTTTGCCTATTTCTGATTAATTCCTGTCATAAGCTTTTTGATCTCCTAAAAAGTGTATATTATGCTTTTTTTTTTACAGGGATACAGAATTTTTTATACAGAACAGGGATACAGAAATTAATTTATCGGTAACGAGGGACTTTCTTCTTTTAAAATAAATAGATAATCTTAATAAATTATATTTGAACAGTCACCACGGTTACACTATAAACAAGAAAAGTCTCTGGACACTTGATGTTATTATTTCTCACAAAGTTGTTCTGAGATCGGCCGGCCGGGAGAGACGGATAATAACAGACGTACAAATCTATCTTCTTGTGGAGTCCTTTAGCACTATGTCCTTATTTTTATTTCACTAGCAGTTTTTTCACTGTCCCTGTCACTACTATTACTAACTACAACTAACCTTAATTTGCAAAAACTCCGAGGCACGGTAGAACGGCGTATTTGATATTAATTTCAACGTGATACCTCCTCGTGTTCCAGAGAGTGATGAAAGACGGGTTCCCGTCTTTTTCTTTCGCAGTGCAAATATCTCAAACTATGTCAAATTTAGAAAAAACAAAATGTGTGGTTCAGTATAACACTGTGTTATGAACTGGAGTTAGTTTAATTCGAGTTACAGATACCCCGATACCAGTTTTCAGTTCAGTTCTCTATTAAAAGATAAATCTTATGCTTAAGGTTTGTCAAAATGTGTCGTAGCAAAAGATTTTTATTTCTGTTGAATATCGTCATCATCTTAATATGCAAAGTTGATAATAAATGATACAAATATTGATAATAAGTGCGAATGATTAACCGAAATGTTCGTAATGTATTGTCATTTTGTATTTTACAAAATGAATTCGGTATGTAATGAGGGCAGTCATTATAGCCGAGTGGTTGGGTAATAGTAATTTTAGTCAGGAGACCAGAGTTCGAGCTCCAGAGGGTAGACTCGTGTCAATGAGTTTTTTCCAAACTTATATGCGATTTATATCGTTGGTTTGGACAGACTCACCACGTCACCATGTCACGTTATCCCAAAATTAGCTCCGGTGAAATGTAGGTCGAAAGACTAAATTGTGTAGATCTTTGGCTAACCCTGCATTAGAAAATATTCATGTATTTCCAATATTACGCTATTACGCAACCACATACTTAAATTCTTTTTTATAAAATATATAAACGAGTAATTTCCACTTACGAGCAAATTATTGGTGTCAGCTGAAGAATACATCGCCCCCGACTCGTGCTATCTTTCAACTGGAACTGAAGTCGATAGCCATTTTTCGCTACGGAGTTTCGGTGTCTTGATAACTTCACTCAAATATTTCAGTAGCCCGGGACCTATAAGACAGGAATTAATTTATCGGTAACGAGGACTTTCTTCTTTTAAAATAAATAGATAATCTTAATAAATTATATTTGAACAGTCACCACGGTTACACTATAAACAAGAAAAGTCTCTGGACACTTGATGTTATTATTTCTCACAAAGTTGTTCTGAGATCGGCCGGCCGGGAGAGACGGATAATAACAGACGTACAAATCTATCTTCTTGTGGAGTCCTTTAGCACTATGTCCTTATTTTTATTTCACTAGCAGTTTTTTCACTGTCCCTGTCACTACTATTACTAACTACAACTAACCTTAATTTGCAAAAACTCCGAGGCACGGTAGAACGGCGTATTTGATATTAATTTCAACGTGATACCTCCTCGTGTTCCAGAGAGTGATGAAAGACGGGTTCCCGTCTTTTTCTTTCGCAGTGCAAATATCTCAAACTATGTCAAATTTAGAAAAACAAAATGTGTGGTTCAGTATAACACTGTGTTATGAACTGGAGTTAGTTTAATTCGAGTTACAGATACCCCGATACCAGTTTTCAGTTCAGTTCTCTATTAAAAGATAAATCTTATGCTTAAGGTTTGTCAAAATGTGTCGTAGCAAAAGATTTTTATTTCTGTTGAATATCGTCATCATCTTAATATGCAAAGTTGATAATAAATGATACAAATATTGATAATAAGTGCGAATGATTAACCGAAATGTTCGTAATGTATTGTCATTTTGTATTTTACAAAATGAATTCGGTATGTAATGAGGGCAGTCATTATAGCCGAGTGGTTGGGTAATAGTAATTTTAGTCAGGAGACCAGAGTTCGAGCTCCAGAGGGTAGACTCGTGTCAATGAGTTTTTTCCAAACTTATATGCGATTTATATCGTTGGTTTGGACAGACTCACCACGTCACCATGTCACGTTATCCCAAAATTAGCTCCGGTGAAATGTAGGTCGAAAGACTAAATTGTGTAGATCTTTGGCTAACCCTGCATTAGAAAATATTCATGTATTTCCAATATTACGCTATTACGCAACCACATACTTAAATTCTTTTTTATAAAATATATAAAGAAATGTAGGTTAAGAGTATATAAAACAAAACTCTAACTCTTCTAAACTAGTAACAATTTATTTTTCGGATCGGCTGCATAATTTATTTTCTAATCGATCTCAGCCATGCGACTCTGTGTCCGAACAAATAGACATACTTCCATTAGGTCGTTGCTGTTCTGCTTTTACGTAAATGGAGTTTAATAACATAATTTATTATAGAATAAGATAAACAGAATATACGGTCAGCCGATTACAAAATCAGAACAGATAATCAGTTTATTACAGAGCAAATGCAAATAAAAAATCCACAAAATTGATTTATTTCGAGAAAGAAATATATTATAAATATAATATTAATAATTACTTAAAATTGTTGTTTCTATAGTGTCTTTAGTACTAATAAAGACCCTGAAACCATCCGTGAGCCATATTTTTTTAAATATTCATATAAGTTATTACTTATCCATATTGCCTGAATGATTAATCAAAGCAGAGCCTACACGGCTGGTGCTTAAGACTTGAACTTTTGGCAATTGTTGCATTTAAATTGTAAGATACTACAAAAGAAGGCACCATAAACTTCCATAATGTAGGAAATACTGTTTTCAACATTGACCCGACCGGGAATTGAACCCTCGAAGTGGCGACACCATGAAAACCGGTGTGCACACCACTCGCCCACGGAGGTCGTCAAACATTGACGACCTCCGTGGAATAATTCTGATAACAGTGGCATAGGATCTGATCTGCGACGTTTCACAATCGGTATGCAGCTATTGGTTGGCGATTGATTATTCTTAGATTGCGGTAAAAATCATCATTCGGGAATTAAACAGATCTATTATAGGCAAATAATCTTCCAAATTGATTTGTGTTGGCATTACCAATCCGCATGCTGAACACAAACATATAAAAACAATGTTACCGTTCAATAGCTGCAGCAAATATGGGAATGCGCATCAACTGTGTGCCCATGCCTGCCCACTGGGATCCCATTCCACTGTACACGAACCACAGCGGGCGTCGCGCATCATCAAGTAATTCGTCTTTTCGCATAGGCTCACTGTCTGCTGATCTTCCTTGGTATCTGCGTTTAATATAAGTAAATGTAATTTGGCGCATACAGTAAATGTACTTATATTTGCCGTGTTTGCATGTATACAATATTATACACGATCAACTCAAAAAGCAACTCATTAAGCAAGCAACTGCAAAATACGTAATCAAGTGGACAAAAATTGTCATACTTGAAGATGTCTCTTATATAAAATATATAAAGAGAAATGTAGGTTAAGAGTATATAAAACAAAACTCTAACTCTTCTAAACTAGTAACAATTTATTTTTTCGGATCGGCTGCATAATTTATTTCTAATCGATCTCAGCCATGCGACTCTGTGTCGAACAAATAGACATACTTCCACTAGGTCGTTGCTGTTCTGCTTTTACGTAAATGGAGTTTAATAACATAATTTATTATAGAATAAGATAAACAGAATATACGGTCAGCCGATTACAAAATCAGAACAGATAATCAGTTTATTACAGAGCAAATACAAATAAAATCACAAAATTGATTTATTTCGAGAAAGAAATATATTATAAATATAATATTAATAATTACTTAAAATTGTTGTTTCTATAGTGTCTTTAGTACTAATAAAGACCCTGAGAGACCCATCCGTGAGCCATATTTTTTTAAATATTCATATAAGTTATTACTTATCCATATTGCCTGAATGATTAATTAAAGCAGAGCCTTCGCGGCTGGTGCTTAAGACTTGAACTTTTGGCAATTGTTGCATTTTAAATTGTAAGATACTACAAAAAGAAGGCACCATAAACTTCCATAATGTAGGAAATACTGTTTTTCAACATTGACCCGACCGGGAATTGAACCCTCGAAGTGGCGACACCATGAAAACCGGTGTGCACACCACTCGCCCACGGAGGTCGTCAAACATTGACGACCTCCATGGAATGGTTTACGATAACAGTGGCATAGGATCTGATCTGCGACGTTTCACAATCGGTATGCAGCTATTAGTTTGGCGATTGATTATTCTTAGATTGCGGTAAAAATCATCATTCGGGAATTAAACAGATCTATTATAGGCAAATAATCTTCCAAATTGATTTGTGTTGGCATTACCAATCCGCATGCTGAACACAAACATATAAAAAACAATGTTACCGTTCAATAGCTGCAGCAAATATGGGAATGCGCATCAACTGTGTGCCCATGCCTGCCCACTGGGATCCCATTCCACTGTACACGAACCACAGCGGGCGTCGCGCATCATCGAAGTAATTCGTCTTTTCGCATAGGCTCACTGTCTGCTGATCTTCCTTGGTATCTGCGTTTAATATAAGTAAATGTAATTTGGCGCATACAGTAAATGTACTTATATTTGCCGTGTTTGCATGTATACAATATTATACACGATCAACTCAAAAAGCAACTCATTAAGCAAGCAACTGCAAGAAATACGTAATCAAGTGGACAAAAATTGTCATACTTGAAGATGTCTCTTATATAAAATATATAAAGAGAAATGTAGGTTAAGAGTATATAAAACAAGAAACTCTAACTCTTCTAAACTAGTAACAATTTATTTTTTCGGATCGGCTGCATAATTTATTTCTAATCGATCTCAGCCATGCGACTCTGTGTCCGAACAAATAGACATACTTCCACTAGGTCGTTGCTGTTCTGCTTTTACGTAAATGGAGTTTAATAACATAATTTATTATAGAATAAGATAAACAGAATATACGGTCAGCCGATTACAAAATCAGAACAGATAATCAGTTTATTACAGAGCAAATGCAAATAAAAAATCCACAAAATTGATTTATTTCGAGAAAGAAATATATTATAAATATAATATTAATAATTACTTAAAATTGTTGTTTCTATAGTGTCTTTAGTACTAATAAAGACCCCTGAGAGACCCATCCGTGAGCCATATTTTTTTTTAAATATTCATATAAGTTATTACTTATCCATATTGCCTGAATGATTAATCAAAGCAGAGCCTACACGGCTGGTGCTTAAGACTTGAACTTTTGGCAATTGTTGCATTTTAAATTGTAAGATACTACAAAAGAAGCATTTTTCATTATTTTGGGACTAAATACGGGGTTAAACTTTCGGGGAAGCCTGCCACTTTCGGGGATCGTACTCGATTCTCTTGAATCGAATTTCCGATCACCCAACCACTCGGCTATCGTGACTTAAATTAGTGGTGATATTTGAAAGGGGAGAATATAAAATGAAGTGTGAGAAACATGAGTAAATCAGGAATGTATAGAATAGGTTCATGAAATTTTATACTTGAGAAGCGCTTGGACAGACGTGTGGCTGCCGGACGGACAAAGTCAACGCTGCTCTGTTTGAATTATTTATAAGACTGTTGTGAAAAACACACACCTTGCGATACGTAGAGATTTGTCGGTACCGACTTTATTATATGGCAGCGAAATCTAGGTCAGTCAGAAGAAGCGTGAAAGCAAACAGAATGCTGTGGAAATTCGATCTCTTCGTAAATTGTGCGACATTAACTTGGCCGACCGAAAACGTAACTTTGATGGTTTGGGCACGTTGAGCGAATGAGCGAAGTCTGAATGAACGTTTATAGGGGTATCGAGGTAGACCAAGACTAACCTTCGAAGACCATGCGAGCACATTGTTTGAAGAGGGGAGGTTCAAGTATACTCGGATACTTAGACGTGCGTGTGTCTAAGTATCATTTGGTGCTATGAAGAAAATGATGAATCAGATTGAAGCGAAAAAAATATTTAATGATTGTGACATCTGTTCTCTCTGGTCACCCCGTCAGGGGTTATAGGTGATAATGAGTAAGTGAGTAATAAATATATTTGTCTCATTTATGTAGAAATTACCTTAATGCATCCTTAGCTTTTTGGAGAAATAAAACATTAATGGCCTCAGATTTCACACAACCAGAAGCATTTTCGTCAAATGATTTAGTTTTTCCGTCCATGCTCATAGTCATAATTCTGCAAATAAAAAAAATATTGACAGGGTAAGTTTATTATAAAAACCGGCGTTCTGCTTGTACTGCCTAGTACATCGGGTGGTCTTTTACAAGGTAAGCGTACACAGAACTCTCCTCATCAAAGCTCCTCATCAGTGGACGTATCCTGAAGCACATATATTTCAATCACCTCCCAAAATTGTCTTAACTGCCAATTACGGGAATTGGAACCAGTCAGCCCACTAATTATCCACTTCTATCCGCCCTATGCATTCATTACATTTTTATTCATGTGGCTTTTGTCTATTGTTTTACTTGTCTATCTTTTCGGATATTTCTTACCGACTTGTAGTATATATATATATATATATATATATATATATATATATATATGTATATATATATATATATATATATATATATATATATATATATATATATATATATATATATATATATATATATATATATATATATATATATATATATATATATATATATATATATATATATATATATATATATATATATATATATATATATATATATATATATATATATATATATATATATATATATATATATATATATATATATATATATATATACTACAAGTCGGTAACTGTGGATCTGCTAACTATATGGGATATTCAGTTGTGCGCAAAGTTGTGTTGATACAAGCAACGCTGACGTTACATTAGGTAAAACAAAACATTGCAGTTGCGTCGTATACGTATTGATTACCGCTTTCAAGAAGTTCGCGTACAAGATGATAATTAATATAAATGTCAGGTATCTCGACTAACGCTGTGGACAGTAAGTAATACGGGCTGGAGTAACGAGTTGCTAACAGCTGTTTGAGTGCGCTGTCCATTCACGTGAGCTTTGTTTACTCGGACCTTAAGCATTAGCACTATCAAGGATGACGAGCGTGGTGCTAAAGCTGAGGAAGGTGGCTCCCTCCCAATAGATGAGACGAACGATGGGCTTCGTAGCGACGAATACAGGTTGAGTTTTAATTTCTAGGATGTAAAAAGGAGTTATGTTTTTTATCACACTTTCGATATGGCAAAATCTACAGCCAGCTACAGTGTAAGTCACGATAGCCGAGTGGTTGGGTGATCTGAATTCGAGTCAAGAGACCCAATCTCGATCTCCTGGTGGTAGGCTCGTACCAATGAGTTTTCTCAAAAACTTATGTACGATTTATATCGTTGGCTTGGACAAAGAGACGGCAACGGGCTCACCACATGTCACGTTGTCCCGAAAATATCTTCGGTGGAACTAGGGTCGAAGGGACAAATGTCAGACCAAAATAATCGACCGAAGATGGTTAGCAGCGTCTGAGGTGCGAGTGGTCTGATACTGCGATCGCCAGTCTGCTTGCCAAGCGTGGCGATTATGGCAAATCCTCCCCATCGGAGAGGCCTATGTCCTTCAGTGGACTTTAATAGGCCAATATGTATGAATGTAGGTATGTTTGGAATATGAATGATGAGATTCACACTTTGAAACCAATTCCAATTTTTGTCAATTAAATTGTTCCTAATTTACAAAATGATTTGTTCAGATCATGAATTGAATGATCGTCGTGGTGCAGAGTGCGAGGTGCGAATCGAATATTTGTGATATAACCGACAATATCTCACGCTTGCTAACATTACAAGTAAAACGTTGTAGAATCAAAGCTAACACAATACAGCCAGTCCTGGGAAACTTACCTCAACAACGGGTTAACTTAGAATTTCCTTTCTTTGGTACTGGCGTAGATTATGCCGGGCCTATCATAATAACCGATAGAAAAGGAAGAGGTTCAAAGCTTATTAAGTGATTTATCTGTGTATTTGTGTATTTATGTGCTTGGCTAAGAGGGCCGACTATTTAGAATTAGCGTCAGACATGACTAAAGAAGCTTTCATTGCTGCGCTTAACCGCTTTATTGCACGCAGAAGGAAACCACGCATCATCTTTACAGACAACGGCATTGCGTTCGTTGGGGCTTTCAATGAGTTGGCTCAACTTCTTTCTCAAGAATCACACCTAAATGACATCGACAAAGGTATTAACTTTTCACTTATCCCAGTCTATTCGGCGCACTTTGGAAGGTTATGGGAATCCGCAGTGAAGTCAATTAAACATCTCATATGACGTTTGAAGAAATGGCAATATGCCTAATACAAATAGAGACGATTTTGAATTCACCAGCTCACTTCCTTATTGGACGGTCTCTAATTATGACGCCTCATCCGCTATTATCCAACTTAGCAGCCTGTAACGGTTCCGTCGCATCGATTACCTAAAGCAAGACTTTTAGCAACGTTTTGCTCATGAATATGTATTATGGCTTCAAGAAAAAACAAAATGGCGCCATTCTACGGATACGCTTCGTAAAGGCTCTATGGTATTCATCAAAAATAGAGCTACTCCTCCACTTATGTCGCTGATGAGGCGAATACTTCGCGTTTTGACTGGAACAGACGGTGTGGCACGCCTTACCGACATTTATACACGCAAAGGCATTATCTGGAGGGCCTTCAACACAACTCCCTGCAACCACAATTGAAGATAATTCAACGGGTGGAGTATTTTCAGATCATTGAACGTTGTAGTGCGGTGTGCGGGATGCGCGCGGCGCGCTGCTCGTTGACTGTCGGCTGATCGTTGACCGCTCGACCTACATTGTTTTAAAAACGAGTTCGTTGCACTTTCAAAGTACATACGTGTGCACGCATATAAAGTACCGGCGTTTTCATTTTGTACATATTTAATATACGGGTTACGACTACAGTACATTTTCACTTTATATTAATATTACGCTTATTCAGAATTAAATCAAATCAAATTATTTATTCACCGGCATAAGAATGTACATTCCTTTGTAGATTTTAATTTTTTTTTGTTGTAAATTAAATAATAAGACATCGATCAATGGAAAGCAAATCAAAATCAGTTCAGTGGTTTGAGTGCCAACCCCAAACATGTTCATAATTTACAAAAAGTAAAAGTCTATTTTAACTTGACCTTTCTGTTATATTATGACTCGAACTAAAGAGCGACGAAAGTTGTATTTTTTGTATCACTGAACCGATTTTAATAATATTTGCACCAGTTTTTAAGTTGAAAAATATGACATTGAATCAAGGAAACAGAACAGAATCCATTCAGGGGTTTAAGCGACAACCCCGAACAAACAGACAAAAATTCTAAAAACAGTTGTTTTGTGCTCAGACATGACCCCTTTATAATTTTATAATATGTATAAATTCGCGTTACCAGTCAAGTAACTGGCGTCAGCCTAATCTATAATGGATAGCATATCTTGAAAGCATTTTAGCGAGTGAAAGGAATAGTTAACTTTTACGTTTAAATGGGGTTACCACCTAACTTCAGTAAATGTATAGTTTCAAAATTTATTAAAATTCTTGTATATGTACCACCGATGATCATATATATAAATAATAAAATAAATAAATATCTTCACGCAATTCCCAATACAGGAGTAGACCTCTGTCTACCCCTGTATTGGGAATCTGACTAGACCTCTGTCTAGTTTAGACAATTAAGTCCCTTCGACCCACCTTCCACCGAAGATATTTTTGGGACAACGTGACAGGTGGTGAGCCCGTCGCCGTCTTTATGTCCAAGCCATCGATTTCATTCGTACATAAGTTTTTGAAAAACCCATTGGTACGAGCCTGCCACCTGGGGATCGAACTCGAGTCTCTCGACTCGTAATTCCGACCACCCAACCACTCGGCTATCGTGACGTTGATTATATATACTATAGCCAATCGAAGATCGTCAGTGACTTTTAAGAGTGCAGTGATGGTACTGTGGTAGAGCACAAACTTTTCACAAACTGTATCGGGGCTAAAGTTGAAAGAAAAGGATATTGGCCTCGACTAGTTAGATAACGCATCAAAGCATGGAGTCTTTGCACTTTAAGTAAGTTTGGAGCAGAGTTTAAGTACCTCCACACATCCGCAGGACTTCGGTTAATAAGAGAATCGTGGAAATAGTTTCTCTTTGCATCTCTACACATACGATTGCAGCGATAGCGTAGATAGCGTTTTATCTTTCATTTATATAAATTTACTTTTTTTTCATGAGTTATCTGTGACAACGTGCTAAAATTTATTTAAACTTACCAGTGCTTATTTATATTAATACTAGAGAAAATTACAGTGTGGCTCGTGCAATTAATGAAACGAAAAGCAAATATCCGTTACCTGCCATAATGCACCGATGAATGCGGGTGCAAACTAATATTGCCGCCGCCGACAATAGCCGCTTCGCAGTCTCCTCGCGACATTGCTAAGTACGCTTGCTCAAGGGCTGCTAAAGAACTGCAGCAGGACTCGTCGATAGACATCGATGGACCCTTGATATTCAACCAGTAAGAGATGCGGTTCGCAAACATTGATTTGTTGCATCTGGAAATTCATACTTATGAGGAATCTAGAAGGTTAAATTAAAAAAAAACATATGCATGTAAGAACATGTAAGTTTGCAAGGGAAAATATATTTTTCTCCGACTTAACCGATCTGGAGCTCCGGAAATTAAAGATAGAGGCATAAATCCACCATTAATAAATGGCACCTGTGGTACTTTTTATTGCATAGAAGTAAAAAACTAGCTCACAGCACTTTAATATAAATATACCGATATTTGGATCATGTAGAAAAATAATGTATACTTGTTCCGCTCCATTGCATATTGGTAATATTAAAGCTGTTTTAATAAATCAAAGTTTAATTTCTAAGTTAAGTTTAAAACTTACCCTGTGATGCCTAAGCCGGTCTTACAGTTGGCAACGTAGATACCACTCTTCTCAGTTTCAGAGGAGCCAGAACCGACGTATACACCGATCTTTTTTCCGGAGAGACTTTCTGGGCTCACACCTAATATAAAATTATCAACACATTAACATAGATTTCAAAGATTTTTTGGAGAGCTTTTGATTGGTAACTGATCTTCGCGTGTATTGAAAACTAGCTGCGCCACGTAGCTAATCAATTAATAAATAAACAGCTTTTTTTGTAATGATTACTTGTATTTACGCGAATACTACACATTAAAAATAAAACGATTTTCGGATTTTATCACGTTTTTTAATCAGTTTTTACAAACTATTCTTATTTCCCGACGTTTCGGATGCTTTACAGCACCTTTACCTTCGGCTACCGTCAACTTTATTTATTGACGCACATACTGCGTAAATGGGATCTAAAATACTTTGACGGTATGAAAAAAAGTATCAAGAAGTGAATTTTTTGATACTTTCCTTAACAGTTAAGCTCCTGAAATTCAACACTAACTAGATGAGTGGAACGGAGAATCGAATCCAGAGCATTCGTTTATTAAGCGCCCGCCAGAATACTGGGCTACCTAGTAATTTTACGAGATATTGTAGTATTTGAATTAATAACGACTTACCGGCATC